>JAAGKR010006440.1:0-42891 GCA_011419295.1 Clarias macrocephalus
ATCCTGTGGATGTGGAGGCTTTTATTTCCGCCGGGAGAGAGTTATAACACTGCGTATTGATGTCTTTTAATTCCCTAATGATTATTTGAAAGAGTTTTATCGGTTTTCAAGGAAATCGTTAATTTATTTAACACATCTCTTGAAACCGCATATTGCAAATGTCATAAACCCGACCGCGGGTCTGCGCTTAACACAGAAAACATTCTGTACACTATAAACCCTAATGCTCAAAGTAATTAAACACATTGAGTAACTGTTAACTTAAATAATTGCAGTTAGGTCAAACAAATTAGATATTTTAAGTAATCGTAAGTACTTAAATAACAGTAACTTTTACCTTAAAGTTCCACCAAGGAAAACTATAGAGCACCGGTGGCTTAGTGGTCGGTGTTTCGCCCCCCATGTGAACGGCCCGGGTTCGATCCCCGGCCCGGCTTGTCTGATGTGGTGACAGCAGCAATAATTTATTTAATTTGCAACAAGTTCAACAAACTTAAAAAATATATAGTTCTGTTTACTTAAAATTGGAAACATCATCACTTTAAAAAATGATGTAACTGATTACAGTGTACGTAGCACTTTGTTTTTTGTGTCAGGGCATTTTTTGGGTGCATGTGGGAAAGGCAACTGTGTGTAGAGCCGTTCGCACAGTATGTCTGGCACTTAAACACTTTTTACACACACTGTAAACCCAATTAAGTTGGAAAAACTCTAATAATTTGAGGTAATTAGTTATTTAAGTAATGATGTTTCCAATTTTAAGTAAATGGTCCTATACATTTTTGAGTTTGTTGAACTTGTTGCAAACCAAATAAATTGCTGTTGTTGGGAATCGAACCCGGGTCTTTGGCACGGCAGGCGAAACACTTACCACTGAGTCACCAGAACTCTAGAGAGTTTAAGTAGGTGGAATTTTAAGGTGACAGTTACTGTTAAAATATCAAAAGGTTCTGAATACTCAAAAAAGTCTATTAATTTGACCTAATTGCAATTATTTAGGTTAACAGTCCTCAGTGTGTTTAATTACTTTGAGCATTAGGGTTTACAGTGTATAATAAAAGGGAAGCCGATGTCAAATGTGCTGTTTAATCCTCTCACACATTTACTCTGCCTGTTATTTTCTCTCTCTCTTTAGCCGATGCAGCCGTGTTGCTTTTTTCATTATTATTGGCTTAAATTCTTCATATGCTGCATTTAAACCTCCATCTCCGACTCTGTGTAGTTTGCCGCTCTCTCTTTTTTTCACTTTGATTTTCCATTTTGACTCGTGAAATCGGCGATCCATTGAAAATGTCTTTATGTAGCACCGCGCACGCGCATTAACTCTGGGTAACCAGTAGGAGGCTGATTAAACTGACTCTGCTTAGGGGGTCTGGAACCGACATACTCATGGTATGTGGGTTTGGGGTAAATCAACCCGGAGGTTAAGTTTTACCAAATGGTAAGTTAACCCAGCTTTCTGGAAAACCCCCCAGGTTTGCCTTATTTTATTATTATTGTTATTATTATTATTATTATTATAGTAGTAGTAGTAGTAGTATTAACTTATTTATTTATTTGTTTGTTTGTTTATTTATTCATTTATTTGTTTATTGTCTTATTTGCAGGAAGTTCAGCATCCCTGGGTTGGGGAGGCAATATCTGCCTTTACAATAATCGCACATAACACACAACAATCAATATTTAGTATAACATGCTATAAGTTGACAACAGCAAAGACTGTCCTGACATCTCCATTGGTCAACAACAACAACCTTGTCACAGTTCGGGAGCCTAAACTGAGGCATTTGATTAAAGCACAGTTTCTGGCCCTCATGGCATTACAGGCCGAGTGCAGCTGAAGCAATGTACAAAACAGCTCTCAGCAGTCTTAACGATTATCTTCAACTTATCCCTGTTATCTTATCCAATATACCATCCTGTCTGAAGTCTGTCACTATCAATACATTGCCAAAAAAGTGTTGTTGATGGTCTCAGTGATTACCATCCAGGTGCCCTCACTCCAGTCATAATGCAGCACATCAAACCAGCCTCCTAGTGTCCCCTGATCCAAACTATTTGCCTACACAGAAGATGCCATTGCCACTGTCCTTCACTGTGCATCAACCCACCTTGAACATCAGGGGAACAATGATTCCATAATGTTATCACTTGTAGGTTGGTCAAAAAAAAAAACTGTTAACCTACAGTGCTGTTTTAAGCCCCATTCTTTACACCCTTTACACCTAGGACTCTACATTGTTCCACATCACAACATCATCAAGTTTGCAGATGACAGATGAAATAAGATGAAAGAGCCTACAGGGAAAAGTCCAAATATTAGCAGCATAGTGTTCAGAAAACAATCTCATTCTGAACACCACAAAAACAAATGAACTCATTATAAACATCTGTAAGTAAAGTGTAGCCCCTAATCCAGTACAGTTAAACCTTGAATTGCAAACATAATTGTTCCAGAAGCGTGCTTGTACATCAAAACATGTGTATATCAATGCAAATTTGCCCCATGAGAACACACACACAATCCCACGCGCAAACACACACACAGCCCACGCGCGAGCACACACACACCCCACGTGCGAGCAAACACAAACAGCCCACGCGCGAGCACAAAATAAAAGATGCTTTATGTGCACACACACGTGGTCACAGTGTTACAGTAAACAGTACACGTGTGGACGGATGTTGACGCATGCGCACTTGAGACCGAGCATGGGAGACAATTACCCACAATTCCACAGCGCGAGAGAGAGAAGAACCATTGGCTCAGTTGTGATTACGTGACACTCGGTGTCAAAACAAGAAGCGCATGAGTGCCACATGATACTTGATGATACTTGGTCGTCATACATCAAAACTTGCTTGTTTATCAAGTCAAAATTAATGAGGTTCTGAGGTTCGACTGTATATCATTGGAGACTGTGTGGAAACGGTCCCTTCTTTCAGGTTCTAGAGTACACACATTGCTGATGATCTCTCCTGGATTAAAAACACCACAGAATTGATAAATAAGGCACAACAGTGAATCTACTTCCTAAGGTTTCTCAAGAAAACAACTTACAGCAGAATCTGCTGTTGATCTAGCTGACATACTGGATCATGGTATGGTATGGCAGCTGCTCAGAGCAGGAAAGCCCTTTAGATGGGCATCAACACCTCTCAAAATATCATCAACTGCTCCATACCCTCCCTAACTATTCAGGTCTCAATGCCACAAAACACCATATTGAAAGACATAAACTACTTTGGATATATTGAAATTAAGCTTCTGCCCTCTGGCAAGTGCTTCAGGTGCATCACCTCACACACAAATAGACTCATTAACTCATAAACTGTCATTGAATTTTAGAAACTATGAGCACTACACACACACACACACACACACACACACACACACACACACACACACACACACACACACACACACACACACACACACACACACACATTCATGTATACATATTTTTCAGACTCTTACTTCATATTTATTTCTCTGCAACTGCACAATCTGTATATAAGTCATAATATCTATTCTGCAAATGAATGCGCCATACTGTTGTGCAATATCTCAGTCTCATTCTTTTTAAAATAGTTTAATACTACTACTACTACTACTACTACTACTACTACTAATAATAATAATAATAATAATAATAATAATAATAATTATTATTATTATTATTATTATTATTATTATTATTTATTCTTATATTTAAAATGTATAATCTTGCCAGGTAACATAATTCACATTTGTAATATTGCTAAGTGTAATATCTCAGCTGCTTATAACTGAGCCTTTAAATCTCCTTTGTAAATGCTTTACAAAACATAAATAGTCCTCACTTTAGATTAGCCCACAACAATAGTTAACTAGCAAGCACTAAATGATTTTTAACTACCTGAATAAATCATGATTTATATCAGGGATATGTGTTTATAAAGCATTTGTTAACACAGTATCCGTATGTCTAAACAATTAGGTGTACATTTAAAGAGTTTATTAGTATTAGTATTAGTATTCACTTTGTAAATGATCTTATGAGCCACTCACAACCTCTCAATAACTGGTTTCTATGTAATTTAATACTTCTTTGAAAAATATGAATTGATCATTAATAAAGCATTGTAAATGCAATTATAGACATGCTTTGTGATCAGTACTAAAGCATTTATAAAATGCCAATTAATGTGGAAGCAATGCTTTCTAAATGATGAACTACGTATTAAGTCATGCTTCATAGTGTGCAGTTATTATAAAGTGTTACCCTTGTTTTGTATTATCTGATCTTGTGCTTTTAAAAAATAAATATAAATATTTTTTCTATTATTTGTACAATTAATTGGGTGTTTATTGCATATATGTATGATTTGCGAAACTTAGTTTTTTTTTGTAATAGACCAGTATATCAATGTAATTTAACTGTTTAAACTGTTTTACCCATAGACACGTAAAACATAAAAATAATAACCTTGTCAGGGATCACCCCTAGAGGGCGCCAAAGCGCCCACAGACTCCATTTTGTGTTTTGTTTTCATTTGTAGTTTTGGTGGACTCCATGTCCCAGAATGCACCTCGGTCAGGTGATGTGGCGCTCACCTGAACTGAGGTTGCTAATTAGTGTTTTGTTATAAATGTTCCTGAGTTCAATTTAGTCTTGTCTTGCATCTGTTCGGTTTGGGTTACTGTTTGTTCTCTGTTCTTCTAAGGTTCATGTTTGTTTTGGTATGTTGTTTGACTCTGTGTTTTACTAGCTCAGTGTTCTCCTTGTTCTGTGTTTTCCTAGCTCTGTGTTCTCCTTGGCTCCGTGTTCTCCCTGTTCTCTATGTTCTTCCTAGCTCCGTGTTCTTCCTAGCTCCGTGTTCTCCTGGCCTTTGTCTGTCTCCTAGCCTGTTGGTAATGTCTAGTCTGGTTAGTCTGTCATGTTTAGTTTAGCCTGGTTTAAGTTCATGTTCTGTTCTTTTGGTTCCCTGTCTTGTTCTCATTAAAATCCTTTTTGATCACCTTCACCTCTGCTATCATGCCACTCCTTCAACCGGCAAGCAGTACCCGTTACAAACCTATTTTGCTGGGTTAAATTAACCCAGCATGTAGTAGGTCCAATATTTATCCAGCAGCTGGAAAAAAAGACACATCTCAATCAAGGAGCAGAGAAACCCTTCAAATGAGATTATTTTGGAATTTGGTGTTCATTGTTTTACAGTTTTGAAAGAAACAAACATCAGGAAAGACCACAGAACTATAAGGTCTGTCCAAACTTTTGACTAATAGTGTGTTTAATGAAATCACTTTACACAGGCACTAGAGAAATTTAAACTGGATGAATCAGGCTAGTCTGACTTTATTCAGCACCACAATTTTTATGTCCTACACATATTGACAGAAAGGAACTTAATCTTCATTAGATGAGAACTGCATTTACTCACAGTATGTACAGAAGCTCTCAATACTTTTTTTTTCTTTAATGAAAATCATGACCACCATGTTTTTTTAAGGCACATATCATGTGGGAATGAAAGTGAATCACAAGCAGTATGGTTCACTTGTAGGTTACTTTTATATGCCTTTGGATTAATTAAAAATATGCTGTGTCCTCAATTCCACACCACTTTGAACACTGAAACGGACCAAGGTTAAACAAAAAGGAACGTCAAAAACATTCCAGGATGAGTAACCTCTGGGAGTCTGGACTAGGTTTCACAATATAATTTACCCTTTGACATTAGGTAATCTTTTGTTATCACATAATTTTAAGACATTCTATCTGTTATGACCCAGTTTTGGTCAGGCTGCAACAATGAAAAAGAATTGTCATATATGCTTATTATATGGATTAATATGCAGTTGGGTCCTATCTGCTGCAATAACAGCACTTCTGGACAGATTTTCCAGTAGATTCCAGATTTGTCATTCCATCCTTTTAAGACTAACAATTATTCTTTAACATGTGATCTATGTAATATTTTTAGATTAATATTTGAGGTAGCCACATGAGGCAGCAGAAATAGATTTAATTATGTTCAGCACAGTCAGAAACAATTTAATAAAATTTTTATTATGTAGCACTTTTATTAGCAGTCATTGTCGCAAAGTATTACAGAATCAAGAGAAAACTAGGGACATAAGTATGAAATGTGTGATATATGTATGAATCAAAATGATAAGATTGTCCCTAATGGGCAAGCTGAATGGGCAAGGGTGTCAAGGAAAAACTCCCTGACATGGCAATAGGAAGAAACCTTAAGAGGAACCAGACTTAACAGGGAACCCATCCTCATTTGAGTGATAACAGATAACAAGAATTGTTTTGCAGACATATTTTGTGTTAAGCAACTGGAAGTTAATATGGAGTCCCCTTTCGTTAATGGAGGCTCAGGTAAAAAAAAATGTTTTTAGGAATTTCAGGCCAGAACTATTGAGTGACTGTAGTCACAAATCCTCAGAGAACAGCTGTGTGCATCAGCCGAGAAGTGGGGCACCAGAGAAGAGAAGAGAAGAGAAGAATATATAACAGTCACAGTCACATAATGTATAAGGTGAATGTAGATTTAGTGCAAAGAGCATTCAGACACCTAAGGCAAATCTTTTCACAAGAATGCTAACCTGGTAATATTATCTACATGAACTTTAAATAAAAGATTGGAATCTATAGTCCCACCAAGGTCTTTTACTGCTGCATTTGATGAAACAGAAAGGCCATCCAGAGTTATTGTGTGATCAGAAAGCTTACTTCTAGCTGCATGTGGTCCAAGTACAAGTACTCCTGGAATGTCTTGTCAGGGCTTTAAGCAGAAGGAAGTTAATTACCAACTTTATTATGCTGGTTTCCGACATGGCTTTGCTGAGAGATATTACTGTGTGTCATCTGCATAACAGTAGAAACTAATACAGTGCTTACGAATTATGTTACCCAGAGGAAGCATATAAAGAGAAAAGTAGCAGTGGGCCTAAAACCAAATCCTGTGGATACCAAACTTCACTTTAGAATATGCACAATAGAGCTCTCCCATTGACCCCACATCCTTGTTATCAACCCTCCTAGTCCTCAAGGAAACATTCTTGATGAAATGGACATGCTTGTTAGTCTTTTCCTTTCTGATAACACTCCTCTTACTGGATTTAAACCTCCTCCATACAAACTCCCACAGACAAAAGGGGGGGGGGATTCATTTGACCTGGTTTTCTGCCACCCCTCCCCAGCTATATCACAGCCATTCCTTCTTATAAATCTGATCATTACCTGATATCATTCACCACCACCCCTCCTATCCTGACTTTACACACCTCCACTCGATCTCCCCTTCCTTTATGTCTGCCTGTATCCTATCATCCCTCCCCGATTCCAGAATCCTTTTTCTCTCTACCATTTGAGATCTTTTTCTCTGCTCTCTTAACTCATTCATGGAGCTCCTATGCCCTCGGTCTTCTAAATCAAAGAATATTTCTTGTCTTGCTCCCTGGCTATCCTATGTACTGCACAGCAATAGAAGATAATTAATAATTGCAAAGAAAAGATGGAACAAATCAAAGCTTGATTTAGGGCTTGTCTTTTAATACAATCTTTCCTTTAAATTCTCATGTGATGTAGCCCCATCCCTTCCACCATGCTCCAAACCATCTCACAAGATCTTATTTCCTTTGTCACAAACATCATCAACCATTCCATATCATCTGGTCATGTTCCTGCTGCATTTAACAAGGCAAGGATTACTTCTATACTCAGAAAACCCTGCCTGGATCCAGTGAGCATCAGTAACTATCACCTGGTATTACTTCTCTCTTTTTTCCCTAAAATTTTTAAAAGCACTGTTTACAACCAAATGTCTTTGTATCTCTTGCAGAACAATCTCAATGATCCCAACCAATCTGGTTTTAAAGCAGCACATCCCACAGAGATTGCCTTTCTGTCTGTCAGAAGCTCCATGCTTGCAAGTTCAGATAAACTGTCATCTGTCCTGATCCTCTTGGACTTCTCAGCTGCACTTGACATGGTGAACCACAAGATCCTCTGCACAGATTAGCAATGGTTTGCTTCTTACCTAGAAGATTGATCATATGAAGTGACATGGAGGGGATTCACTTCTGTTCCATGCAGACTCTCCACTCATGTCCCACAAGACTGAGTACTTAGTCCTGTTTTGTTCTCCCTCTACACCTGTTCTTTTTTATTTTTTATTTTGGTGAGGTCATATCCTTACATGGCTTTTCATGCCATTTTTATGCAGATGACATTCAACTCATTCTCCCCTTTCCACCCTAACACATTTAGGTTTTCACCCAGATCACTGCATGTCTGGCAGCCATCTCATCCTGGCTGAAACTCAATCTCAGTAAAAACCGAGCTGGTTTTCATCCCAGATGATTCTTGCCCTCTGTCAAGACCTTGTGATCTTCCTGGAAAACAATCAAATCACTCTTTCAGTCACTGCCACAATCTTGGGGTAACTCTAGACAATCATCTGTCATTTTCTCAACACATAACAATCTTTTCAAACACACACACTTCTTCTTCACAATATCTGAAGAATCTGCCCATTTCTTTCTATGCGGGCAACTGAGGTGCTTGTTCAGTTTCTTGTTATTTCAAGACTGGACTACTACAACTCACTTCTGGCAGATCTGCCTCTGTGCACCATTTGTCTTCTGCAGTTGATCCAGAATGCAGCTGCACATATTGTTTTCAACCTTCCCAATTTTCCCACACCACCCCCCTTCTCTGCTCCCTGAACTCACTTCCTGTTTCTGCCTACATTAAATTAAAAACACTGTTGCTTGTCTCCACTGAAAAAAATAACCCAGCATCCACATCTAGACATGCATCCAGACTGCTATCTATATACACACTGTTATCTCCTTAGTTGTTATTATTGCTTGATGCAGAATAATAATAATAATTTGACCAGTGGCGGCTGGTGCAATTTTTTTTTTTTCGGGGGGAAGTACTGGAAAAGACTCTTTGAAAATGGTCCAATCACATGAGCCCAAATATTTAAAAACAATATTGATTCGCTAAGAACAAAAGTGGGAGGGTTCGGGGCGCACAGAGCTGTGCCGGAAGGATGATTTGACAAAATGCAATCAGAGCTCAGTCTCAGGTCACATGCTTTTCAAAAACGTACCTGTCTACATACAGATCTGGCCATTAAGAACGCACGTTTCTTGAAAAGGGATCTCACGCGCTTCCGCGGCAGCTCGCGGGAACCTGTGAAAATGCAGTTAATTACCTGTAGGGGGCAGTGTTGTTTCAACCTGAAGTATTGTGTGTCTACTGAAGCCAAAAATGTGTTCTCTCTCTTAGGCGCCCATTGACAGCAAGCCCATTGACAGTTCATAAACGTGTCGAGCTCAAACTTTAAATACGGATATGTATTTATTCTTCATTTTCTTCTCAATGATGATTCTTCTTTGGCTTCGCTTTCTCCATTCAGTATTATTATCCAATTAGTAGTAGTAGTGAAAACTACCGCTGATTAACTGTCTCTCTGCAGTGGTTAAAACAGCAGATTCATTTCATTTGGGGTATTTCTAACAGGCAATCTACTAAATAATAATAAATAGATAAAATAACCAGCAGTTTAACATTTAACCCAGCAGTTTTAAGAGTGTAACAAAAAATATTCCATTTGTAAAATAGCATAGGTGAAATCATGTGTAAAACAATACAACAAAGCTTATGGTAAATAAATTCTGAGACTCTTCCACTGCAGGTATTAAAAACAGCAACAATGTCAATTTTAGAATCCGTAGAAGCTCAGTGGTCCACACAAAACCTCTTGCGGAGGAGCCTTTCCCTGAATTCACCATTTTCACGGGGGTGGGCATCTCGGTTAATTCATACAGATGTACAGTCCCTATTTACAGTAAATGGAATTTTACGGGGTTATCACTGAACGATTTACTCTGACAAAGAGCAACATAAGAATAGTGACAGCTGGCACACCTTAAAAAATAATTCGGCTTCTATTTAGAGTCTAAATATTATTTTTCTAAACTTGTGCTACTGTTGTTTACTTACAATATTTGTTAATAAATTTTTTTTTATTTAAATGAGGCTTGGGTTCCGGGATGTTGAGCTTATTTCCTACTGTACATAGTCTAATCAGAGCTCTACCGCCCGTTCGAGTGTAATTCATAAATGATGTTTATAATAATGAAATGAGATGCACTAAATTGTGCTTTAAAATTAATCTACAATTCAGTTCAAACCCGCGGCTCGTAGTTTCACTTTACAAAAGGCAGCATTTTGGTCAAAAGGTGATAAACACATGCGATTTATAGATTAAAACGCAGACATACTGCATTGATGGATGAATGTTGTTGATAAATATTTAAAATGAAAATTTAATAAATAGCTGTCCATCTTTTTTGTGTTTATCTTTTTGGTTTATTATACACTTCTGCACCACTTATTATAATAAATAGGTTTAAATGGTAGTAAAGGTACCATGGCAATAATTTGGACATGTTCACCCATGACGTAAACATATGTGACATTTAACATTTAATATCATTCGCTAGTTATCAAGTTGATATCCAGATATCCTGCATTTGAAAGTAATCAGTAAATTCGTGAATTACACACAAAGTATCAACTCCAACTATTATTTCATTTGGTGAGAAAATAAAATTTAGGCAGAGACGTTCGCTCTTTCTTGTTAATTCAACTAAAACCCCCTACAGTATTTGCCAACAGCGCACCCAGTTGGATAAATTCACACATATCGTGAATGAAAGGTGAGAAGATATTGAGCAGAATCTTCTGACACTGTGCTTGCTCTGAAAGATTATATTCGACAAGAATATATAGATAATTCGTTATTTAATAATAAATATTGATAATTAATTGAATAATTAAATTATATCAAATACGGTCTTTATCTAAAAGCCAGACCAAATTTCTCATTCACAGCTGAAGAAGTTAAATATGTTTATACTGTAGATACGTAAGTTATATTTTAAAAGTACAATTACAATGAAAAAGCTATTTACACATGAGTGCTCAAATGTAAAGCAAACGCAATTATTAATTTATTCTGTATATTTAACTTCATTCAGCCGTTTAAGTTACATGAAAAAATAACCTGCCTACCAGCCCACTATTATTTTCTGTTCGAATTGAAAGATGCACACGCGTGTGCAAAAAAACAAAGTAAAACAAAGAATACAAAAGTGTATAATTTTTATTAAAAGTTAGCCTAAAACAATATTGTGTCCAATTATTGCAAGACGTGATGACTTTCTGGCATTTTTATCGATAAATCACACGTGTTTATCAGCCTTATGATCAAAACGCTGCCATTTTGTAAAGCGAAAGTTTACGGACGAATCGAGGTTCACGCACGCCGATGAACGACTTTATTTCAGTCATAAATTCACAATCACATTCCAGCTATTATTTCCAGCCATGGTCAAATAATAGATGAAATGCTGGACACAAACAGCAAGAAAACATTATGTTTATTATTATAAAAAGCCCGAAGCACTTCGTGTGCATATAAGAATATTTACAAAAATATATAGATTTTTTTGTTCATTCGTGTCTTCTGATGGTGCTCAATGTTGACACATTTTTACGTTTTAACGAAGATATTTTGTCATATTCACGAATCAGGACATTCACCTAGTTAACACTAACTGCACAACAGGTCTTCACTTCGTAATACACCTGTCCTTAAAAAGGAATATTTAGGCAAATACGCTAAATATATTTCACTTAAATATTACAGATTAAAACAGGAAAAGAAGACGTGCTGAGCTTCAGTTCATACAAAAGCTCTAGGAAGGAAACAGTTGTCGTTATTTTACAAAATCAGAAAATGTTCAGTAAAGATCTGAATTACACAAAGTATTTGTCGACGCGGGTCGCGCGAGGGGCAGATTATTTATACGGCTATTTATACACGCGGTTGCCAGACAGACTAAGCGCGCTGTTAAAAGACGGAGGCAAAGCCCAAGTCTCTGTCTGTCTAAAACTCTGGCGAGAGGGAGAGCTGCACGCAACAGTTCAGCGCGCGCGCTCAGTTTACTAGTGCCACAACCCCCCGCTCTCTCTCTCTCAAATAAATAAGGGCATAAGCTCCAAGAGGATACAAGTTTTTGCTTTAGTTTCCAGAGCCCGTCTGTTCTCGTGTAGAGACGTCGGAGCTCTGTTTATTTTGTGTTTTCAGTTTCCTTTTGTTTCCATTTAAATTGTTAATTAATAATCTCACGCCATCTCCAAACGGAAAGGTCTTCCAGTGCGTATCACAAACACTCTCACATACTCCTATTTCGTTTACCCATCTAAAGTCCTGCGTATAGGTAACATTTTAAAAGTACAATTGTAAGTAAATTACAAACTGCATGTAATGTAAAATATAAATAAAACAGTATTAGACACATATATGATATGGGAGTATATGCAATGAAAAAGCTATTTACACATGAGTGCTCAAATGTAAAGCAAACGCAATTATTCATTTATTTTGTATATTTAACTTCATTCAGCCGTTTGTTACATTAAAAAAATAACCTGCCTACCAGCCCACTATTATTTTCTGTTCGAATTTAAAGATGCACACACGTGTGCAAAAAGACAAAGTACAACAAAGAATACGAAAGTGTATAATTTTTATTAAAAGTTAGCCTAAAACAATAATGTGTCCAATGCTGAAGCAAACATTATTTTGTTTTTGTTTTAGTCTTCTCGCTGAATACAACGTGACATCGCGCTCCGAGGTGAACACATGCAGACCCAGACTTACTGTAATCCCTCTTCTCACCTTTCATTCACAATAAGTGTGAAGTTATCAAACCCGTTTCGCTGATGGCAGAATTGAGGGGTTTAAAAAGAATGAACATGATCGAGCAGACGTCTCTGCCTAAAATGTATTTCGCCAGCAAAACAAACATAAATAGAAACAAATAAAATGTTTAATGATATCAATTAAATCAGACTTCATAGTTGGATTTGATACTTTGAGTGTAATTCATACATTTACTGAATATATTCACATTTTGTAAAATAACGATAATAATTTGTCTGCTTTCATTGTTTTAATCTGTAATATTTAAGTGAAATACATTTTGCGTATATGTTTAAATGTTCCTTTTTATCTATGGACAGGTGTAGTATGTTTGATCTGCATTATTGCAAGAGGCGATGACTTTCTGTACCTTTTGTAAAGTGAAAGTACGAGCCGCGGGTTGACACACGCCGATGAACAGCTTTATTTCAGTCATAAATCCACAATCACATTCCGGCTATTATTTCCAGCCGTGGTCAAATAATGGATGAAATAATTATTCAATGGACATAAACAGCAAAAAAGCCAGATGATTATTATTTTTTATTTACTTCTGATGGTGTTCGACACATTTTTACGTTTTAACTAAGACAGGTTTTAACGAACCAAGAAATTCGCATAATTACTGTATATGTGCGTGCATCTCATAGGTGTGTGTGCACGGAGAGTTTGTGTATATGTGCGCGCGTCTCATAGGTGTGTGCGCGCGCATTATATATGTAGTTGTGTGAGCAGTTAGTAGTATATATAGATGTGTGACTGTTTCATATATGTGTATACAAGTGTTTCACGTGTGTGTGCATGAGTGAAGTTTGATTTAAGCCCTATACGGCGCCTCATAATTTACGGCATCTCTTTTCATCATTATGAACATAATATGAAGCACATATACACAGATTCATCATAAAATATTATTATTGTAAAACAAAATAAAATTCATGTTTGCTTCAGCATTGGAAACAATATTGTTTTAGGCTAACTAATTATACACAATCCAAATTGCGGGATCTCGCGGGAAAAAGCGAAATGGCCAGATCTGTAGACACTCATTTGTCCGGCGCCCCGCATACACGAACACAAATGAACGTAATACAGTTTAGATTGTTGTAATTGCAAATAAATTATATTAAGAAATATAGCGGAATATTGTGACTAAATAACTTAATTTAATTATTAAAATAAATATTTATTATGTCAAATAATTACATGTTAAAGGAGCGTTCTTCTCCGCCTAACTCCGCACTTTGACCGGCCGCCACTGAATTTGACCTTTCTGAAATAGCAATTATTTGGCCAGACAGTGAATGATGAAATGTATTGAAGTAAGGTGATGAACATTACAACTAAAGCAAAGAATAATTAGTTAACCAGAAAATACAGTATAATAATAAACTGCGCTGTAAAAAAAGTCTAATTTTACAGAAAATAACTTTTTATTTTATAGTACTTTTCCTTTTTTAAAAAAACTACATACAAATCTCTGTAAAATTACAGACATTATTTGTAAATTATTAAATCGACTTTTTTAAAAAAGATTATTTCAATACTGAAAAATATATATATTTCACATTTTTTAACAGTAAAAATACCATTTTATTTTTACAGTATTTTTTCTGTTTTTGTAAATTACGTACAACTTTATGTAAAATTACAATAATACATTGTAATTAAATATGAAACTCATTAGATGAAGGTTAACTGTTGGGTGACGTAGCTTCCTGTTTTTCGTATTGTTTTCGTAATTATTCGTACTCGGCGGCATACTCGTTCAGTCAAAGCTAACGCTAAGGCTAGCCCACCGGAGCACACCTCTTCTGCGCTTCACATGTCCAACAGGTTCGCTCTCCTCAGTGATGCCCCGCTGAGAAACATGAAAGAGCTCTGGTTATAGGTGACTCCATACTGAGGCACGTGAAATTAGCCAGGCCTTTAGGGGGCGCCAGCGGCAGTGGTCAGGTGTATCCCGGGAGCCAGAGCACCGGACATAGCAGGTAATCTTAGGGCTCCAGGTCAGCATAGGTTCTCTAAGATAGTGGTACATGCTGGAGCTAACGATATACGCCTGCGTCAGTCAGAGGTTAGCAAGAGTAACTTTACAGAAGTGTTTAAAATAGCAAAGGCGATGTCCGAAGAAGTAGTTTGCTCTGGTCCCATCCCAATGAGACGTGGCGACATAGCTTACAGCAGGTTATGGTCGCTGAACCGCTGGATGTCCAGGTGGTGCTCCGAAAACAACGTGGGCTTCATAGACAACTGGAAGACCTTTGAGGGCAAAACTGGCCTGTTAGGGCGGGACGGTTACCATCCCACTCGGGAAGGTGCTGCTCTCATTTCTTGAAGTATAGCACATAGTCTCAGAAGAGACCTAGTTAATCGGTGACAATCCAGAGCCAAGGCCAGGGAGCAGACAAACAAGCTAAGCCAACCGTCTGCTAGCTGCATAGAGTCGTCACTCAGGGTTCATCATATTGAGACTGTGTCTGTTCCCCGAGTTAAACATAAACATACATTTAGAAAGACTCAGAATATCTGTTTTAGTAATTTAATTAACATAGACACCACAAACTCAGATCACACTGAATGCGCAGCCGCACCTCTGATCTGAAGCTCGGACTGTTAAATATTAGATCTCTCGCATCTAAAGCAGTTATTGTTAATGAAACTATCACAGATCAGGAGTTTGATATATTATGTTTAACAGAAACCTGGATTAAACAGGACGAGTATGTAGCTCTAAATGAAGCGAGTCCTCCTGGATACAACTACATACACCAGCCTCGGCTAACTGGTAGAGGAGGAGGCGTCGCAGTTATTTATAACGATAATCTTTCTCTCGTACAAAAACACAGTTTTAAATTTAATGCATTTGAAGTTCTTTATAGTAACATAAAGTCAGCTCAGTCGATCCCGCTAATCATCATTTACAGACCCCCAGGGCCGTACTCAGAGTTTCTCTGTGAATTTGCAGATTTCCTCTCAAACCTTGTTGTTTCTGTAGATAAAGCGTTAATTGCTGGAGACTTTAATATTCATTTTGAGAATCCAGAAGACCCTCTGAGAACAGCATTCTTGTCCATACTGGACTCAGTAGGAGTAAATCAATGTGTAGTAGGACCCACTCATAAAGCAGGTCACACCTTGGATTTAATATTATCCTTCGGATTAAGACTTCACAGAACTCGAACAGGCGAATGAATATTTAGAGTCAGCACTTCGTTATAGCTTAGATAATGTAGCTCCAGTTAAAAGGAAAATGATTAGAGAGCTCTTTGGTATAATGACCACACACGTGCTTTAAAACAAACCGCTCAAAAATTCGAACGTAAATGGCGCCAAACTAAATTGTTAGTATTCAAAATAGCTTGGAAGGAGAAGCATCCTGCACTATAAAAAAGCTCTCAGTTATGCTAGATCAACGGATCTCTCCACTCTTATAGAAAATAACAAAAACAACCCGAGATTTTTATTTAATACCATAGCTAAATTAACTAAAAACAAGACCACTGCAGAAATCTCCACAACAACATCATGCAGTAGTGAGGATTTCATGAATTTTTTCAATAACAAAATCATAAATATTAGGCAAAAAATTCAGGCTTTGACACCAGACAATTTAAATAATTCAGATGATCTAACCACATCACATCAGAACTTAGAACACTTTACTCCCCTTGAAGCGAGGAAACTAATTTCTCTCATCTCTTCTTCAAAATCGTCAACCTGTATATTAGATCCTATACCGACACATTTTCTCAAACAGATAGTACCAGCAATAATAGAACCCCTGTTGAAAGTAATTAACTGTTCCCTTAGTAGTGGGTATGTTCCCAAATCCTTTAAATTAGCCGTTATTAAACCGCTAATCAAGAAACCTGACCTTGACCCCTGTCTGCTTTCTAATTACAGGCCAATATCAAACCTTCCCTTTATCTCCAAGATTTTGGAAAAGGTAGTATCACAGCAGCTATGTTCACATCTACACAGAAATAGCATAAATGAACTGTATCAGTCAGGATTTAGGCCTCATCACAGCACAGAGACAGCACTTGTTAAAGTAGTAAACGACCTCCTATGGGCCTCTGATCAGGGTTGCGTCACTATACTTGTGCTACTGGACCTCAGTGCAGCTTTTGACACCATTGATCATAGTATTCTCCTTCACAGATTAGAAAAGGTAGTAGGAATTAAGGGAACTGTCCTCTTGTGGCTCAGATCCTATTTGACTGATCGTTATCAGTTTGTAGATTTAGATGGTGACCATTCCTCATGTTGTCAAGTGGAGTTTGGTGTTCCACAGGGCTCAGTTTTAGGCCCACTTCTTTTTTCCCTTTACATGCTTCCTCTGGGCAACATAATTTGTAAACATGGTATTAGTTTTCATTGTTATGCTGATGACACACAATTATATGTCTCAGCAAAACCAGATGAGAAAAACCAGTGTGTGCAGGACATAAGAGATTGGATGTTAATAAATTTTCTTCTGCTTAATCCTGATAAGACAGAAGTTCTGGTCATAGGACCACAAGTAGCTAGACGTAAGCTTTCTGATCACACTGTAACTTTAGATGGCCTTTCTGTTCCATCAAGTGCAACAGTAAAAGACCTTGGTGTGATTATAGATTCCAGCCTTTCGTTTGAAGCACATGTAGATAATATTACCAGGATAGCATTCTTTCACCTTAGAAATATTGCCAAGGTAAGAAACATATTGGCACTAAATGATGCAGAAAAATTAGTTCATGCCTTTATCACCTCTAGGTTGGACTATTGTAACGCCTTCCTGTCTGGTTGTTCAACTAGGTGTATAAACAAGCTTCAGTTAGTTCAGAATGCAGCAGTGAGAGTCCTCACTAGAACCAGAAGATACGAGCACATCACCCCTATCTTATCTACACTGCATTGGCTTCCTGTGAAATTTTGCATCGATTTTAAGATACTACTTTTGACATTTAAAGCACTAAATGGTCTCGCGCCACTGTATTTGAGTGAACTGTTAGTGACTTACGATCCGCCACGCCTACTTCGATCAAAGAATGCAGGCTGCCTGTCAGTACCACGTATTATTAAAACTACAGCAGGGGGCAGAGCTTTTTCTTACAAAGCCCCAAAATTATGGAATAGTCTTCCTATTAATGTTCGGGACTCAGACACAGTCTCAGTGTTTAAGTCTAGGCTAAAAACTTATTTATTTAGCCAAGCATTTTTGTAAATAGATTAACCTTAAGTAAAGGAGCAGATCTGGGGGACTCATGGACGTAGAGTATTCTGGTGAACTGGTATGTTTAGATGCTGTCCTCCCCACTCTCATTGTTCACTCACGTTTGTTGACGGTGAGGTGATTGGTTGCTTTACATCTCAGTTCCTCCTCATGTTTGTGTTTCCTTCTGGCTCCTCCCTTTTAGTTATGCTGTTATAGTTAGTCCTGCCGGAGTCCCTGCTTGCACTTTGCACTAATATACATTCACCTTATACATGTTGACTGTGACCAGACCTAACTGCCATCTCTTCTTATTTTCTGTTCTCTCATTTTCTGCTCTCTCTCTCTCTCTCTCTCTCTCTCTCTCTCCCTCTCTCCTTTCCCTCTCTCTGTCTCTCTGTCAAGCTATACATGTTCACTCCTGAGTTGCCAGTGATCCAGACCCCTCTGCCCTCTGGAGTTGTCTAACCCGTCCTGGAGTCCTGCTTCTGGTTGGAGATCTCGTCGCATGGATGCACCGTGTGGTCTGCCTGGATTCGTATGGTGGCTGGGGATGGTTTCCATTAAGACTGTCCTATCATCGATTGATGCTCTGGGGACCTGTGACTTCAGTTGTTCGATAGCTCAGGACTGGAATCTCCTACAGTCTACCTGAGCCTCCAGGAACAAACTGGACTCCTTTTAATTTAAATTTTAACACATCTCCTGTTACACTGAACTTTCAGTGCACATTATTATGCTAATCAATTCCTGCTATCCATTATCACCCAGATGAGGATGGGTTCCCTGTTGAGTCTGGTTCCTCTCAAGGTTTCTTCCTATTACCATCCCAGGGAGTTTTTCCTTGTCACCGTCGCCCTCGGCTTGCTCATCAGGGACAATCTTATCATTTTGATTCATACACATTGCATACAGACTTACTTCTTTTTATTGTGTAAAGCTGCTTTGCAACAATGTCAATTGTTAAAAGCGCTATATAAATAAAATTGACTTGACTTGACTTGACTTGGTGGAGCGCTTGTGAAAGGCGCATTTTTCCAACTTACAGTACAGGTGGTGGGTGAGCAATCTCTTAAGGACCGCTCTGATGTGCTGGGTGTGTTCCTTGGCTGTACGTGAATAAATAAGGATGTTGTCCAGGTAAACAAACACCCACCGCCCTAGCATGTCCCTAAGGACATTGTTGATGAACTGTTGGAAGGCGGCGGGTGCGTTACAGAGTCCAAATGGGATGACCAAGCTCTCGTAGTGTCCAGTGGGGCTGATAAAAGCTGTCTTCCACTCATCGCCCTCTCTGATGCGCACCAAGTTGTAGGCGCTTCGGAGGTCCAACTTTGTGAAGATGGGCGTCCCAGAGAGGGCGTCCAGGGCTGAGTTGGTAAGAGGCAACGGGTGTCTGTTCTCGATGGTGATGTTATTAAGCCCCCGACAGCGTAAGTCGCCGCTTTTTTTCTTCACTAAGAAGAACCCTGCGGCGGCAGGTGAGGAGGAGGGCCGGATGGTGCCCTGGCGAAGGGCGTCAGAAACATATCTATCCATAGCCTGAGTCTCGGCGGCGGAGAGGGAGTAAAGATGGCTGCGGGGAGGGACTGAGCCCGGCTGAAGGTCAATTGCCAGGTCATAGGGGCGATGAGGAGGAAGGTGTGTCGCTCGTCTCTTACAGAACACTTCAGCCAGGTCTCGGTAGGCGATGGGGATGGCGTAGGTCTCGACATTGGGGGCCTAGGACTCCCTAGAACACGTCCCAGCCGGAGCCCGCAGGCAGAGTTCGGTGCAGGTCGGCCCCCACTGCAGGATTCAGTTTTGCGTCCAGGAGATGAGGGGGTCATGTTGGAGAAGCCAGGGGTGTCCGAGGATGATGGGTGGAAAAGAAATGGAGGTGAGATGGAAGCAGATCCGTTCGTGATGTTGGCCGATGACAAGGGTGAGGAGCTGAGTCAGAGTGGTGATGGGGCTGGAGGGAAGGAGCCGACCGTCGACAGATGTGATATGAACAGGCTGGGATAATGCCTCAAGTTTCACCACCAGTTCTTTGGCAAAAGAAGAGTCAATAAAGTTATCTGCGGCACTGGAGTCGATGAACGCAGTACTTCTGACCTGTTTGTGGCCAAACCGTGAGATGGGAATTACTGGGTGTCGTGACCCACAGTAGGCGCAGAGCCCTTTTCTGAAGCGCCATTCCTGTTCTGCAGGGTCAAGGAGGCGTGTCCTAGTTGCATGGGTTCCCCGTCTCCGGTGTCAACCACGGTGGTGGTGAAGGACGGACAAATCTCAGGAACCGGGGCATGGGGGATAAAAGTGGTGGTCGGGGCGTGGAGTATGAAGATGACATGGTGGGCGGCAGGGTCCGGGGGCTGGCCTCAGATGAGAGAGCAGGCGCTAGTCAATGGGCGAGCTGGATTAATCCCTCCAGTGTTGCGGGAAGCTCTCGCCCGGCGAGTTTGTCTTTGATACGTGACGTCAGTCCCTCGTAGTAGGCCGTCCGGAGGGTGGCATCTCCCCATGAGATTCCTGCACGGTGAGAGTACGGAAATCCGCGGTGTAGTGACTCACGGACGACCCTCCCTACTGCAGATGATATCATTTGGTGTCGGTCTCCACCTCAGCAGCAGGATGTTCAAATGTTAATTTCAGTTGACGGGTGAACTCTCCATATCAGTAGGCCGTGTCTGAATCTGATTTGAGAACCGCTGTGGCCCACTCAGATACCTGCCCGGATAGCAACGACACGAGGAGCGCAATGCGCAGTCGGTCTGTGGAGTATTTGGTGGAATTAAACTCAAACACAAGATCCAATGCAGTTAGAAAGACACTGCATTTCCCATCCGTGCCATCCCATTTATCCGGCAGAGCTATGAAAACATCAGAAGGGGGGGGATGTGGCGGTGCCACAGCTGCTGCGATGGGCGTGGCAACAGCCGACTGAGCAGCGGCTCCACAGAGGGTCACATTCTCCTGCCGTAGCTCCTCCACTTGGAGGTCCTTTCGGAGAGACGCGACTTCCCCACGAAGCTTATTAATCAGCTCAGCATGCTGGTCAACCACATCACAGAGGCAAGCAAACTCCGCTGGGTTTACTGCTTTTGGCTCAGTCATTCTGTCACGGACAACCGGAGGATAAGCACAGAAGCCTTAGCAGTTAACCCGTGTAGCGTGGATGGTAAACCCAAAAGCGGAAGTAGCGCGAGTAGGCAGGATAAACACGAGTTTACTTTAAGAACTCTCTTACGCGAAGAGCAAAGATCTGCACAAATAAATCCGTGTTATAGCAACACACACTCAATCAAAGAAGCAACACCGAGGCTACAGAGGCCACACACACACATGCTGGAGTACTGCAGATAACTGGGGAAAACACAAACAAACAAAAACAGAAGATGATTGTGTGTGAATATTCCATATCAGCAGATTCAGAAGCACGAAAAAACAAAAGTCACTGAGATCACGCACACTTCACTCTGATACGTGAACATTAACTAAAGAGCTTCTTCTGTATGATTTCGTGCATTGTGCTGCTGTCATGTGAGTGACTGATGGATTAATACATGAATAAAGAGGTGTACCTAATAAAGTGACCAGAAAGTGTATACATATATACAGTGGAACCTTGGGTTCCCTAACCCTAACCCGGCTGTCTATCTATCTATCTATCTATCTATCTGTCTGTTTTAGTACTCTTTCCACCTCTGTTCATACATTACACATAATATTTTCAACAGCACAAATTTACCAACGCAATATCACATTATTTCACGTTATTTCCTCTATTTGATTCGTGCCCACTGACACAAATTGCGCTTCTTTTCGTGTCAGACAGTATGATTTTCAAACCAATTCACTGCTATGTGAATTGTCTTTTGATTTTTGCTATGTTTGATAAATTACAGTAACAGCTATATTATCAGCACGTTTCTTCAATATATTTGACAATATTAGATTTTATTGCCTTACAGCTATTTTTCTGTATGTATATTTTAATCTGTTTTATTTATTCAGAAGTGAATTGTTTTTAAAATCGTGTTGTCTGGCACGAAAAAACCCTCGAAATTTGTATCGGTGTGCATGAATCAAAGTTTAAACAAATTATGTAACTATTGCATGAAATGCAGTGAGACTGTGGAATATTGATTGTATATTGAGACTGAACAGGATTCACACTTTTTATTGTACTTTTACTAGTGGACTGAAAAAAAAAAGAATTACAATACAACATCATATAATGTCACTTAGGACACAAAAGCACAATGAGGAAAAATATTAAATTACAAATGGTAAACATAGGAAACACCTCTTAGGCAAAACTGTGCATGCATTTCCTCCGATAGCTCTGCTCCCGGGAGTCCTGGCAAGGGTCCGTCAACAGGGTTTGCGCCTCTTATTGATGGCACCCTGCTGGCCGACCAGAATGTGGTTCTCGGATCTAATATCTCTTCTCAACGGCTCACCGTGGGTGATTCCAGTGAGGAGAGATCTTCTGTCTCAGGCTTGTCATGTTCTGACAGATGGGGTTTCTGGGAAAGCACCCTTTAGTGCCTGTTTTATTTGTGGAACTAAACTGTTGTGGTGGCCCACTAGAGCGACGGTTCCTTCGTGGGACTTAGCTATTGTGCTTACTAGAGTCAGCGCCTGTCAGGCTTCTGACTATTAAGATGGTTTTTCTTATGGCCATTACTTCTTTGAAGAAGATTGGTGATCTGCAGGCTCTGTCAGTCTCCCCATCCTGCCTAGACTCTGCCCCTGGGCTAGTCAAAGCTATTCTGTATCCTCACCCGAACTATCTTCCGAAAGTTCCATTCTCGACCATGCACCCAGTCGTTCTCAAAGCCTTCTGTCCTCCGCCTTTTATAGCTTTGGAGCAGGAAAGGCTTCACTTACTGTGTCTAGTACGTGCTCTACAGGTTTACGTCCATCACACTAGCCAGTGGCGTAAGTCAGAGCAGCTCTTCATTTGCCATGGGAGCTGCAACCGAGGGGCGGCCGCCATTAGACCGACGTTGTCACATTGGGTGA
This sequence comes from Clarias macrocephalus, assembly GCA_011419295.1. Taxonomy (NCBI): domain Eukaryota; kingdom Metazoa; phylum Chordata; class Actinopteri; order Siluriformes; family Clariidae; genus Clarias; species Clarias macrocephalus. The sequence continues at coordinate 22,991 of JAAGKR010006440.1, forward strand.
GAGATGCTATTGCCCTGGCCTATGAGGCGCATGGTCACACTTCACTTCTGGGAATCAGGGCTCATTCGAGCAGGGGGATTGCCTCATCAATTGCTCTTGCAAGAGGTGTCCCCTTGCAGCAAGTGTGTGATGCGGCAGGCTGGTCCTCTCTGCACACGTTTGTTAGATTTGATAGTCTGGATGTGAATGCTACTTCGGGCTCGCGGGTCCTCGAGTCAGCATCCCAAAGTTATGTCTGAGACCTCTTTGGCTATTGTGCGCACACGCTACACAGCCTGGGGGTCCAGGCACTTGCAGTGCAGCAGCGTTGGTATTCTCATTCCCATAACGATTTCACGCAGCATCGAGTGTAGCTTTTGAAAGGAAATCTCTCGGGTAACTTTGCTGTAACCCTGTTCCCTGAAAAAGCAGGAACGGGATGCTGCGCTCCAATGCCGCACTGCTGGCATGGCTGGACATCCTTTCAGACAAACATTTACTTGAGGTTGTTTCGGGTTCACTCCTATTTATAACCTGCAGGTGCACCTCATCAGATGACATCACCTGACCGAGGTTATATAAGCTAAAAATTTGGCGTGTTTGATACACACAAGCTTCACGACCGGCTGAACAAAGAAATGTTCTCATAGCGTAGCATCTCGTTCCCGCTTTTTCAGGGACCAGGGTTACAGCAAAGTAACCCGAGACGATTCTCAGATTTAATCTAAGAATGTTCTCATCAGTCACAGAATCGATTATTGCTTACATAGTGTGGCGCTGATTCTTATAGTTGAAGATCACAGGGAAATAAGAATGTGTTAAGGAGATTTTTGTGAGAAAGGCCCTCAGCCTGAATGGAGAGCATCTTTTTTTAATGGGCTCCTGTCACGTCTGAGGTGGATAAACTCAAAAAAATTTTTTTAGGTTTATGCATTTTGATTGCATATAAAATTTCCATCCATTTGGATTACATATTTTTGGCATAACCAAACTAATAAACTTTATGTGATTCAATACAAAAACAACAGACCACCTTGTTTCATATTTTATTTATTTAATACATTTTTCATTTAATTAAATTCATTTTTGCTTCATATTTTAATAATAACAACCAAAAACCGGATGAAAATTGGTAGCAAAATATACTAGCCAGTGCTAGAGATAAGTTTCCTCAAGAACTGTATTAAAAAATGTGGAACTTAAGGTAGACAGATAAAACAGGTGAACCTGCTACCAGCACTGCTCACACTACAATAACATTCAGAGCCAAAAGGTATGTATGTAAATCAGTCGCATAGAATTTAATTAATTGGATCTTGTTCCACAGACATTTAAACTAAAATCATCCTTTTTAACTGATTAAATTAAACAGTTCTCATATTTAACAAATTTTAATTAATTGTAAGTAATCTGATTACATAATTTGTTAAAAAATATAATTGAAATAAAATGGGTGCAAATACTTCATAATAAACTACGCCATGATTAATTTCTTTTGAGTGTACAGGCATCGATGTGACTGCTGAGGTCCACCGAGCTCGTTTAGCTCAGAGTGAAACTCCTGAGACCCAATTTCATCCTTGAGGGACTTGTACAGACCATTCAGAAAGGCATCAGATAAGGCAGATTCCACGCACCCACATCTTTCCTGCAGGTTCCTATACAGTGGACACTAGGGATGCACCGATACCACTTTTTTAGAAAATGAGTACGAGTACTTGCATTTCAGTACTCGCCGATACCGATACCAAGTACTTAATAAAAACACGATTTAAATTTACAGGTAACAGCTGTCATATAATTTAACAACAACAACAAAAAAAACAAGGGACTAGTTTGGAATTAAGAACATTTATTTAAAATGAAAAGCATGTTGTATGCAACATATTACAGAGTAAATAATTATAAAAAAAATTTTTAAACAGTGACAGTGCAACTCAAGTATTTTTTTCAGTTTGTTGTAAACTGTGCCGCTTTGGACAACACAAGGTGCATTAATAAACATCTTTGCTATTTAGTGCACAATATTTGAATAAACTAACAACATCCACCAACACAGAACTGTGGCAGTCAGTGCAGAGGTAGGTATTAACATCAAGTCTAAGACGACTCACTTAATGGAGCCTATTTAGAAAAAGTGAGTGGCAGGTTTTTTTTTAAAGAAAAGTAGCTTTTCTGCATTATCAGCAGTCAGCCTGTTTCTGTTTTCATCTATAATGTGCAACACTGAGCTAAAAAGCCTTTCACTTTCCACACTGCCACATGGGGCTGAGAGGTATTTATGGGCCATTTTAGCCAAAGTGGGGAACCTGATTTTGTTGACACCCCAGAACTTCAGAGGACTGTCTTCACGAGGGCTTGGGGCCTCTCCGAGGTATATGTCGAGCTCAATGGCAGCACCTGCTGCCAGCGGCTGTGCTGCCTGGGGCTGCTCCTTAGTGATTTCTTCAAATACAGTGTCCAGACTGCTGCTAGTGCTGGCCTGGGCCTTGAGGAACAGTTTAGCAAGAGGTTCTGCAGCTTCTGCCCGACTCCCCTCTGCCTCAACTCTGGACATCATCTGCAGCTCCTGCTTCAGGTGCAGCTTGGCCTCCGGAGCAGTGTTGTTGGAGAAGAAGCGATCTTCATACCTGAACAAAATTCATGATTGTATTAATATGTGGAAAAATAGGACTGATTTTAGTTTCCCCTAAACCACTGTCACAAATGCCAGCCATTTGGCTTTCTGGTAGTAACAAGGGAAATATCTTTCATATTATATATATTGCATTGTGGCGACGGGCTCATAACCAGCGCACCCCATAGAAAAGCAACTCCTCACTCGTCAAGAAGCTTCTATTTATCAAAACCAGTCAGCACCACGGACAGCGATCAACAGGCTCAAAAAGGGGCGGGGCGCCGCAAACCACCGACATCGGCCACACGAATCGCCTGCCGTCCACCTGTCACCGGCTCCCTATAAAAGGGCCCCAGTGGTGTATGCCGGTGAGTAGGAAATCGAAACCAAAATGCTTATCTGTTTTTTTCTTTTCTGCAGACTCGGACACTACTGAGAGCCGGCGCCCGCGTATTCCTCAGAGACAGGGACAACGCCGTCGCACGCCTCCACTCAGGCGCCCACAGCATCTCGTGCCACCTCGCCCGAGGCAGGAATATACACTGGGGCCTGTCACCTCTGCGGTCTCGCCTACTCTCCTAATATAGTCTAAAGCAACGAAGCCCTGCACAGCGCCAACACTTTAGTTTCACTTTTGCTCTCTATTTTCTTTTGCCCTTTTTATATACTCCCTTTGTTTGTTCCGGAGAAAAAAAAGAATTAAACGTACCTTTTGTGTCTGCATCAGCCCTCGTGTCTTTGACCTTTTTCTGAAACCCCCTCAATGCTTTACATGCATACATTTGTATTTGTGTATTTTAGTTACAAAAATATTATACACTATAATATTTCGGATAGAAATTAATCTTACAGTTAGTACTGTAGTTTACCTTTGAATACCTATAGCACGCAGACTTTACCTTGGGTCAAGTGTGGTGGGGATGGAGTACAGTGGGTTGGTCTCGACGTCACTGAAGCGCTTCTTGACAGCTGCCAGTAAGGTTGCTTTCATTGTCTTGACGCCGTGGTCCTCGTCTGTTTCTCTGTCTAGAAGTCTCACTAGCACAGTCACAGCTGGGATGACATCAAAGGCTAGTGCGCCTTAGCTGCTCACTTTTTTAGTTACTTCCTCAAAGGGGGTGAGGATGGCAACAGTCTTCTCCATAAGAGCCCATTGGTGAGCGGTGAGATAGTCAGGGAGTTCATGCTCGGACACATACAGTACACCCCCAGTACTCGCTTTTGCTCAATGAGGGACTGGAGCATGTAATACGTGCTGTTCCAGCGCGTCTCTACGTCCTGCTGCAGTCTCTTTATTGGCTGGTTGAGCTGTCCGTGAATGTCCTCAAGGCGGGAGTAGGCTAAGGCGGAATGTTTAAAATGCCCAACTATTTTCCACCCCACTGCTATAGCATCAGCAATGCTCCTCTGTGCTAATAAGCCCTTGTGAACAGCCAGTTGGAGCGTGTGCGCGACACACGGCAGACTTGGGAGCCCTGCGTCATCCGTGGCTTTAATCATGTTTTTGGCATTGTCACGAAGCACAACATGTACTGATGTTTTAGGTATACCCCATGTCTGGAGCATTTCCTCAAACACATGCGCTATAGCCTGGCTGGTGTGCGAGCCGCGGAATTGTTTCGCATGTAATATGGCTCGTTGCAGCGTGAAACTCTCGTCTATCCACTGGGAGGTTAGGCTAATTAGCGACACGGGGCTAACACTGCTTGTCTAAATATCCGTGGTGAAACTAAACGCAGAGGAGGTTTGCAGTAGGCTGTGGATATGTTTTTTCACGGAGTCGTGTAGTTCAGGTAGCTCCGTGTCAGTCATGTAGCGGCAGCTTGGGACATCATATCTGGGCTCCAGAACATGGAGGAGACGCAGGAATTTTCTACTTCCGAGACTGGCTGGTCACTCAGTGCAATGTACCCGATAATTGCCTGTGTTATTTTCACAGCCCCACTGCTAATTGTCTCTGGACATTTTCTCTCATCTTGCAAGAGTTTGCTGCAGCTGTGTTGGTTTAGAAGCATGGGTAAACTCTTTGTACTCGTTGTTGTGTTGGGACTTTAGGTGCTTGATTAAATTACTTGTGTTAAATGCGCTACCTTTTGAGCCTCCTCTGGACAATTTCGCTGAGCACAATTTGCAGCTTTGTTTTGTCGTCTTCATTCACTTTGAAATAATTCCACATGGCTGACATGTCTCGTTTCGCCTCGCCTCCTCCCCGCTCTGAGCTGCAGCCGGGGCCTGGGGGCGGGCACTCTGCGCTTGTGATTAACCCCTTACACGCCGCTCAAACATAGACATGTCTCAGACCGTGTAATCGCTCCCTGGTATCGGGCGACGGGTAACGAGTACGAGTACTTTAGAAAATGTGGTATCGAGGCCGATACCAGATACCGGTATCGGTGCATCCCTAGTGGACACAGACCAGGGGTCAAAGACTCTCTTCGGCTCTTTAGTGAATTCATCAAAGTTGGTGCAGCAGGGGTCATGGCGCCTAAACATAATCTCTGTCATCACGAACTCATCCAAAGACACACACACACACACACACACACACACACACACACACCATTTGCCAGCATCTTACTCACGTTAGTCCTGAGTAGAGACGAGGTCATGTGGGGGAAAGAGCTGATGTTATCTGTATTTGAATTTGAGTTTTAAATGAACTGTGCATTTGCATCTTTAAGCAGCATCACTGTGTGCGAGTGTGTGTGGTATGTTTACTTTCACTTTCAGGTTCTTTATTAAACACAGAGTTATTTTGTTTTAAAATGTTTTAGTGACCAGAAGAGTCTGGAATCATGTGACAGTAAAAAATGAGAACATTTTAGAGTGATATAAGTTAATCAAGTCTGTTAGTAAAAAAAACTTTATTATTTATTATTTATATCTGATTCTCCTAACAAACTCAATCGGTATGGACTGCATTAGGTATCATCAGGAAGAAACAGACATTTAGTTGGGTTTATCAATCCAATGCTACAAGATACATTTAAACATATTAGATGAATCTAGATTCCAGCCTCTTCCTTAGCAAGACTTATGCAGGTCTCATTAAATAGCAAGGCAGCAATACAGCACAAACTCTAAGCACATTCTCAGCAGTCATGTGTGTAATTACACTTAGATGTTTGTGTGTTTATCATGTTTCTTACAGTTACAACTACTAGTGGAGAATTTATGAAAAAAAAAAGTAATATAAATGAATGTAGACAGATCAGTAAAAAGGTGTGTACAGAGCTGATGGGAGGAGACCAGACACACACACACACACACACACACACGCACACACCACACACACACACACACACGCACACACACACGCACACGCACACGCACGCACACGCACACGCACCACACACACACAGACACACACACGCACACACGCACACACACACACACACACACGCACACACACACACACAGGGAACTTATAAATACCTGCTTTACCTGTTTCCAGACAGGTGTGTGTTCACTACAACTCATCCTGTTTCACTTCTTGGCCATTAAACAGACACAGTTGTGAGTATTTTCTCTTATATTCTTTTTTTTCTGATTATATCAGCGATGTTTTATTGCAGATGTAACTGAGTTTCTAAAGGGTTGTAGAAGAATATTAGAGAAATCTTGAACTGTAAAGTTGAAAATCCCAGAATTTCTTTTTAGGAATGTGTGTTTGAGAGACGAAAATGAAACGAAAGAAAAACTTTTATGATGTCAAGAATGCAAACCTTCCCTGTGTTAATTTTTATATGAATCTCAACTAAACGTCTCTGAGTTGTGGAACGAAGCCGCTTAAAAAAATAAACAATAATTCAGCTGCCAAGATCTTTTTAAATAATCAAAACCAAATGAGGGGCTACAAATGCCAGGCCAAAGAGGAAATATGAATTCAGACGGTGTAGAGCTTTCCACAGAGTACAGAACCAGACCCGGGGTGATCACTGGGAACTGCAATATCATCAATAGAACCTGAATGACATCACAGTCAGATTTGTTGATAAAGCAGACGTAAAAATACATGCACAGCTACACACACACACACACACACACACACACACACACACACACACACACACACACACACACACACACACACAATAAAATCAAAACCAGACCAAAACAAACAACTCGACATAAAATACAAAAATGGTCCTTTAATATATGAATGAAATTCTATCATTTATTATTATTTTGTATTAAAGCAGAGAAGTTTAAGGTTCAGCACCAACCGTTCAGGGTTTAATAATGTGTGGAACAGTTCTTAACCATGTCCAGTCACGTCAGTTTTATCTCCTTAGTGGTTGTCTTTGATTAATTTGATAATTAAACTTTTCTGAAATGCTCTTTGGTAGATTCTGAGATCAATAATATATGAAGTTTTAGTGTTGTGTCTAGAATGTTCTTTTAAGGCACAATCAAGGCACAACATTAGAGAGACTCAGTATAAATCTTTCTCATGTTTGCTATTGTTCCAGGCTCCATGGGTTCAAACTTCACATGTTTCTGACAGGTTCATCCACACTGCAGAACTTCCACACAGTTTTAACCATTTAACCCCTGACTGTTCCCATGTTTAGTATTAGGTGGAAGTTCAGGGACTATGGAGCCGATCGTGATCGATGATGATGGTGATGAAGGATGCTCAGCGGAGGCAAGCTGGATCACAGGACCAGGATCTGATTCTTCAGGAAAATCAGGAGTGGCAGAACATCTCAGTCTTGAAGACTTTCGAACCCTCCTGAAGGTGTTGAAGATTAGACTGCCGAGGAACGTTCTGAATGATGATGTCATTAAGGCGTACAAACACGCTGGCTTCAGCGCATTTGCAGACGACATTGTAAAAATCCTGGAAAGAACTGCAATTCGACTGGCACCGATTCCTCGACTGCATTGCCGGAAAGTTAAACGGGCTCACAGACTGACATCACAAAACAAGATCCTCGACATTACCATAATGATTTTCTTTGAAAAGCGTAAAAAAAATGAAAAAACCTTAAAACAAACGTGGGAAAGAATTCCAGCCAGAAATCGTCGTGGATTTAAGATGAAGGACACTTACGCAGAGATCTCCACAGGAACCAAACGTGCAAGGGGTGGGGACCTAGCATGTGGAGACATCGTCCTAAACCAAAGGAACGAAAAGAAATGCTTGAAATCCTTCATTAAAGAAAACGGTCTTACTGGTGTGCGCTACCAGAGAGAACGTAGTATGGAATTTGAGTTTCTCGCAGGAAGGCTGGACTTTCTAATAAAGGCCAACGGCACTGAACCCGGCACATCAGAGAACATCATACTGGAGTGTAAAAGAACCAAAGGTCACATGGCGGGAAAGGTGTTCCGCAGACCTGAAGAGGGTCATCAGGCCAAATTAATCAAGACTCATCCGTATTATTACCAAACTCAGGCCTACCTGTACATGCTGAAGAAAACAAGACCTCAGGATGCTTCAGTCAAGGCTGCCATGGTGATTAGAGAATATCAGGATGATGAAGATGAGGAAGAGTCAGATGAGGATGACGATGATCAGGATGATGATGCAGGATACCAGGAATATAAAGATGATGAAGAAGATCCAAAAGGAGAGATCTACTACAACTATCTAAAGGGGAACACAGGGAGGATTGAGAGGCTGAACAATTACTGCAAGCATCACGCGCTGCCCCTTTACCTGGCTGTCCTCAACAAGATATTTGAGAGAGAGAGAGAGAGTGAAATGATGCTTCCATTACCACATGAGTTGCTTTCTAGTTTAAAATGAATAGTAATCAATAACTTTAGACTTTTATTGCCAGTTTAAACAGGACTGAACATCAGCTACAACAAACAGAATTGTCTGATGTTCCTGTCTAATATCACAACCCTTCATTCATCTCATGTGAACATTCAGCCTCCAGCACAGAGACACTGTCCAGTGGAAACTCGGGATTATCCTGACGTGACTCTGATCTCCAGTCTCCATCTGTACTGATGATATTTCAGTGTGAGGCGTATGAGACTTTACCATTCAGACATCACTGTTTTAGACGTGTAAGTGTGTCTTCATTTCCTCTGGTGTGTGTGGTTGGGTTTAGTTCTTACTGTAAGGAGCAGAAGATGGTTGGTGTGGATTTGCAGCACAAATTAAGTCTCTTGCTGAAATTTAGAACACTGGTTCATATATGCGTTATATTTTCTCAATTCTCAGAATTTTTCTCTTTTTAATTATTTATCAGGTTATGATTTGGGGTTTGGGTTCATCACATTGTAAAGTGTGAAATATGTCCAGTTGTAGGGTTGACAATCTTCCAAATTTCCTGTATGTGCTTTTAGTATTAACCAATTAAAGTTAATTTAATGGCTGAAAAAAAAGAAAAACAAGTCTGTAGTGCTCAGTAGCGAATTAACTCATCATCAGTTCCTACAACTTCATATCAGCTCGTTTAGGACGAACGATTATTATGGGATGTCAAAGAAGACTACAGTGATGAAGGGTTAAGGTAATAAGGTAATATGACTATGTAATAAATCATTGAGTAAGAGGGTCTATGTTCATTTATCTTAATATGTAACCAACATGTAATCATCTGTTCTTTGTTCTTTGATGTATGAATAATTCATGTGCAGTTGTTTAAATCGTTCTGTAAGAGAAAGAGACAGAAGTATCTCTCTGAGCTGTGAGTGTGATGAGGTAAGAGTGGTGACCTGGGCTCCTGAGACATTACCTTCTGAATTTAATATTAACTCAAGCACATTCAAGTGTTTGGTGATTTTGTATTTTATATGGAAGTAAATAACCATTATTGTAATCATATCAGCCTTTGATAACACATTTTAAAATTTAATCACTGAATTGTTTGTTTTGAAATGTAAATACTACTGAATTTATTAAACAGAAATATTTGACTTTAAAAAGTAATTTTTTATAAATATTTGATTTATGTGCAGTGAATTTCAGATAAAATTCCTAAAAAAAAAAAATTCCTACAGCTTCCATTTCAAGCTGTAAAATCCAAGGTTTAACTGCACATTTCATTTAATGTTCTAAAATTCAGATAAAAAAAAAAAAATCACATACGCCTAATATTGAAAAAGTTATATCATCATGTCCTATTTCATGAAGCTCAATTCAGATCTAGAAACTCAAGTCAAAATTCAAGTTTGGAAATTCAGTACTAAATTCACCATTTCCATACAGTTTATAACTGAACCCTGATCCAGTCTTTTGCTGTGCGGCGACACTAGACTGGGACGTGACGCCATATTTAAGTGACCACTTTGATTTTCAAGCACAAGAAAGACAACAGCTTTATTATGCGGGTGTTCCTTCAGTTAAAAACAACTAGTGTGAGATTTATATCTGCTCATCTTTTTTGAACTACGCTAGACTGCCTCATCCCACCCCGCTGTTAAAAAAATGTAAGTAACTCGGTATCATTTAGTTATTCTTAGTAAATTTTTTATTGAGCTACTTTTTACTTTTACTTGAGTAGATTTTTATAATGGTAACTTTATTTCTACTTCAGTAAAATTTCACTGCAGTAACTGGACTTTTACTTGAGTACAAAATTTTAGTCCTCTGTCCACCTCTGTACCCCGGAGGGCAGCGGCCCGGGAACTGCTGCACCTGCAGTGTGTTATACTAACTATATACTCTCAGATATTCATGTAAACTACTGATTATGTCCCCACTGTACTGTAGCTCTGGGAGGAGTTTTTATTTTGCTCCTACCTCATTGGCCTCTCCCAGAATATTCACAATGTAGTGTCGAGGCTGCACATTTTATTAATGACAAATGGAAGTAAAGAAAGCACATTAAGAAAAATCATACACGAGTGTAAAGGCAGAAAGAAGCCAGACACCTAGACTCGACATACCGAAAAAAAGGAGGAAAAAGGAATAAATCTAGATTAAAATGTAAACATCAATATTATTATCAAACCGCAGCCTGTCTGTATCTGCTATCTAAGAAAGAATGAAAACTCAGATTGTTCGCTCCACCGCCCAAAAAATAAATACATAAAAACAATTAATACAGAATATAAAATAAAAATAAAACAAATTAACCTGCACTTTACCTTTTAAAAATAGTAAAAATAAATCCTAACAGATATGTTGTGCGTGCAGGCGCTGTGCATATGTGTGTGTGTGTGTGTGTGTGTGTGTGTGTGTGTGTGTGTGTGTTTGTGTGTGTGAAGCTAAAGTAAGAGGTAACACAGTAACACTGCTCTTCTCTTATTTGAGTTTCACACACACACACACACACACACACACACACACACACACACACACACACACTACGTAAACACGGTTTTATCTGGAAAATTAACAAAAAATCTCTCTAATGACACACGACTGAGTGCAGACTAACAGAATCACTGCTGAAAAGTAAAAATAAAGCAAATTAACACTTTACATTTGAAAAGAATCAGGACAGAGCAGTGCTTGTGTGTAGAGCAGAGAGTGTGTGTGTGTATGTATGTGTGTGAAGGCGAGAGGAGGATGTGTGTGTGTGTATGTGTGTATGTGTGTGTGTGTGTGTGCATGTGTGTGTGTGAAGGCGAGAGGAGGAGGGGTGTGTGTATGTGAAGGGGCACAGTCTCCAATGATGCGCACACAACCTGCAGGCTGATACAGAGAGACAAAACGCATCTTTAACCTCTATAATGAGACTTTCTTTTACTTTATACCCGCTCACACACATGTATTATAATAAACAGTACACGCACACTGTACACACACATACAGACACAAAATAAAAGATGTTTTTACACACACACATGGTCACAGTGTTATAGTTAACAGTACACACGTGCACGGATGTTGATTATACCAGTGAGAAACGAGCACTAAGACCCAGCAGGGGAGACGATTACCCACAATTCTGCAGCGTAAGAGAGAGAAAAACCATTGGTTCAGCTGTGATTACGTGACCCTTGCGTCAAAACAAGAAGCGCATGCGTGATACATGATACTCGGTACTCGTAAACCAAGACTTGCTCATTTTTCAAGTCAAAATGTATTACAAATCTTTGCTCGTCTTGTGGAACACGCGTTACTCACAATCCGAGGTTCCATTGTATATGGAGAGAATATTGAAAAAATTAATGGAAATTGGTACTATGGCTATGTGGTTTTGCTTTTAAATATATTTTACTATATATCTATATGACTGCTACATGACTACTTCAGTGAAATTAATACATTTTGTAGTAGACTTGCAGCCCTTTTTAAAATTCAGTTTTATGTGTTTTCTTACTGATTTTTTTTCCTTTCATAAGGTCAGCCAGCAAGTATAGACATAACTATCTCCATAAAAAAGGTCACTTGATGAACAAACATATTAGCTAAACTACGCAAGAGCAAAAGCTGGAAAACAGAAACAAGATTAAAAACTAGAAAGACTATAACTGTGTGTCTATAACTGAGACACACCAGACTCCGCCCCCAATCAACGTTCCCAATCTCCGGAATTCTAATCACACACACCTGAACCTCAATACCAAGACAATACAAATACATCTCGCTTCCCTTCACTCAGCCTCTGGTCTCCCCTATGCACAAGGACTCCATGCTATTCCTGTGTCACGCGATTATCCCACGCCGTGTCTCCTCGTCTCCTCATCTTCCGTGTCCGTCTACAGTTTCCACCGTTCGCTCTCCGGTTCACTCTCTATTCACATCTCATCCAAAACAGTTTTATTATTCATTGTCAATAAAGGCGCCCATTTGGGTTTTCAATATTCCTGTCTGTGCAGTCTGTCATTCCGTGACAATAACAGGACTGGTAATGACAGATCATATACTTTACAGTGGAGTAGCGGCATGAGAGTCACACCATGTGGCTGTGTGATTAAATCCAGTCTGTTAAACCAGGTGTGCTAAGAGTTGAAGTCTTTGGAGTTTGCATGAAGGAAATGTGATTTTATGGGAGATGAAGTAAGATTCAGAATCTGATGATGGCATGACTCATATCACTATGAAGTGCTTTCAGTATCCTCATCTGACTCACCCAGATAATGTGAACATATTGCAAAATAAGGCTGAAGTTTTATTATAAATTATAAATTATACATCTCTTGAAATGTGTTTTCCTTATTTTGTATCTTTCTTTTTCTTTTGGTGTGTGTGTTATTTTGTCATGTCCTACATGACAGTAACGGCTCCTTTCCAGATGCGATGAACAGCTTCACTCTCTGTTCGAGGCGTAGAACGATGAGAAATACCAACCGTGACCTTCTCCCAACAACCAGGTTCTGTGTCTCACCAAAAAACTCCAAAAAAACTCTACACAGAGTCAACCAACGTAAAGCTGCTGGACCAGACAATGTCCCTGGCAGAGTGCTCAGAGAATGTGCTGAACAGCTAGCAGATGTTCTTATCGACACTTTTAACGTCTCTCTCTGAGTAGTGCCTTATTTCCCATGTGCTTCAAGGTCACCACCATCGATCCCATGCTGAAGAAGTCTTCTGTGTTAATGACTATCATATTGTTGCACTCACACCCATCATCATGAGATTGGGGGACAGAAAGTTCTTTCTTGCTGTGTGCTGTCAATGTGTCTCATTTATCGGTCCGGTGCTAGTACACTACATCATGGTGTTTGCGGCCTGGTGGGTGCAGTGATACAGTGATACATGTGCAGTGTTAGAGCAGGTCAGGTGGGTCGGATTGACTGCGGGATTGTATAACTATAAAGTGATGATAAAATTATGACATGAATGTTTAATTTAAAATAACAGGCCTATTTTGCTCAAATCACACATTTATTCATTTCCTTTTATTTATTTTCACTTAACTCACTGATTGTGGGCGTGTCCATGTTCAATAAGTGTCGGGTTGGTTTGACGAGTACTTCAATCTTCGTCTTTCTGCCATTTTCTTCTTTGCTTAAGAAACCCTTAAAAGAATGTCCTCCTCACTACTCCTAACAGCTTTTTTTTATCTTAGGAGCTCTTTTAAGCGTTATGTTTGATGAGTAACTTTTATCTAATTTTATAGGATCCACCCTAGTCTACTCTACTCTACTCTAATCTATCTACTCCTATTTTAAGGAGAATTCTTGGGAGTTTTATCACTATGAGAAACTTTGCACTAAACATTTTTAACCCTGAGGTTTAGGACTTAAAATGATAAGCACATAATTAGCTATTGATAACAGTAGATGTGTACTCGGGCAGCATGGTGGTGTAGCGGTTAGCACTACTGTCTTCCACCTCCAGGGTCCAGTTTACATGTTTTGGCACTATGAATGCTGAAAGGTATATAAAGGTTTTTGACGACATTTGTTTCAGGGAAAATCACATACTACAGCATTCACAACAGCATGGCTTCCAGATCTTTCACCTATAGACAACATTTAGTGCATCATTAAACAAAAAATACATCAAAGACAACCACAAACTTTTCAGCAGCTGGAAACATATCAGCAAGAATAGGACAGGAACTGGCTGTATAATGAGACGTGAATCCAGACGGAAATTTGTTATAGATCTGATTGTTATTTAAATGCTTTTGTAAATGAATAAAAACAACTGTATCTAAAACTCTGCACAGGAAAGATAAATGAGAAATTGGTCGATAATTAAAAAGCTCCCCATGGTTAAGGTTTGGTTTCCTGAGGAGTGGCTGAATAACGTCCTGTTTAAAAGTCACAGGTACGATACCCAGCTTGAGAGCTACCAAGCAAGGATCTACTGAGCTAAGTGCTTCTTTCAGTAATCTTGGAGGAACTGCACCAAGACAACATGATGTAACCTTCATACAGGCAACCAACTCAAGAGCTACAGGTTGAAAATGTTCAAATATGTTCAGGAAAAGAAAAAAGGAGCCTTGGTAGAAACAGGAACATTTCCTCTCATGTCCTTTTGAGGCCACCTTTTTCCAAAAACAAACAAACAAACAAACAAACAAACAAACAAACAAACAAACAAAAAACAAGCAGAACTGTCACTACTGATAGATGACGTTACATTAGGTGTGAGTGGGTGGACGACTGTACAGAACGAAATAATATTTGAGGGCGATGATATTGTTTCTGTATTAGTGAAGAGAAAAACTATAGTTTTCACTGCATTTTGATAATCTGTTAGACATTCTGTAAGATGAATTAGAGAAACATGCTCAAGCTGCCTGCAGTGACTTCTGAGGGTCCGAGTGTGACCAGGGGTCTGTATGGAGTTTAGTGTTTTTTTTTGTTTGATGGGAGCAACAGAGTCCAAAATGGACATTGTGACGTAACGTGACTAAGAATTAACTTGCCGAAGCCAGCGGGAGATTTCCAGAGAAGGACGTTGCACCCACACCCCTTACAGCGGTGACACCAGGCAGGCCTTTAACTTTACCAATATTCCACCACACGTTCCCCTTCATTCAGCATCATTTCAGAGAAGATTTAATAGATGGAGGAGAAGATATAGACAAACAACAGAGCTTAGATGTACAGGTAGACAGCATGCCAAATGCACCGGTGCCATCTTGGAATTAGGTATTCTCTAAGGTATTCTATAATAATTCTATAACTTTAGATCTGATTCTCCTAATGAGCACAATCACTACATACTGCATTCGATATCACCAGGAAGAAACAGCTGGATTTAGCTGGATTTATCAATCTAATGCTACAAAGTTAATAAGTACACAGATGAAATGAATCTACATCCCTCCCTCTCCCTCAATGACTGGTTAATAAAGGCCTAAAAGATTATATTATATCCCCAAATGAAATGTTACTAAAGATCTCAAGAGATATTCACATGGTATTTTCTAACATTTTTACTAAAGATGGACTTTAAGTTTTGTTCTGAATGGGCGGAGTTTCTGTAGAACAAACCGGACACAAATTGCACATCCTGTAAAAGAAACATCAGAATAGATCAGAATGTTTAGGAAACAGGTCTGAAAAGAACTGATGGGAGGAGATCACACACACACACACACACACACACACACACACACACACACACACACACACACACACACACACACACACACACACACACACACTGTGTGTATTTTCTCTTGTATTCCTTCATTTTCTGATTATATCAGCGATGTGTTATTGCAGGTGTAACTGGGAAACACAGGCTTGGAGCTGAACCTAAACAGAGACGAGACAAAACCAGAGACAGAGAGACTAGGGACTGATGATTGAACGGGTTAGTAGTTAGTATGTAGACCTGGATGATGACCTAACCGGGTTAGTAACTATGAGGGTTAGGATCTATATGGGTTAGTAACTGACCCTAAATGGAACACAAACACATCAGAGGCTAAACAACACACAAGAGGGTAATCCATACTAGAGGCTAAACACTCAGGTGGCTAAACATGGTAGAGGTAAACCTACACAGGAGACACACAGAACAGTACTTACACAGGACAAGAGACTAATTTAACTAGACACCAACAGCTCCACAACACAACAGCACTGTGAACAGAAACATGAGAGACTACAGCAACTTAAAACAAATGCAAACTAAAACCAAACCAAAAGGAAGGCCCACTTGTATTTTAAATTAAAATATTTTCATAATTTATTAAGGAAAATTATTATGATCATAACAGTCTAGATTCTTTATCAAGATTAAGATATATACTGTATATTATATATTTTGACCCCAGGTGCTCTAGGCATGACACCGGCCCAATGCAGCCTCTTGTAAATAATTTCTGAACTGCCGCTGGCTGTGATGTCTCTGTAGTGGTTAAAACAGCGGAGGTATTTTATTTTGGGTATTTCTAACTGGTATTCTTTGGTATAATACGGTTATCGTATAATATATCGCGGCTGTGTGACGCATCCTGTACTCTGCATTCCAGACTCTTTGCTGGAGGTTGATGTTTATTAATTTTTTTGTCCTTGATGTTAATTACACAAAGCAGTGTGTTCACACCTGGGAGTTTCTCCAGCATACTGTATATAGTTAAAATAGTAAAATAAATATTTTTAATGGTTTAATTCAATTCAATTCAATTTTATTTATATAGCACTTTTAACAATGTTCATTGTCTCAAAGCATCTTAACAAGAAAGTTTTTTAAAAAGAAATTTTTATGGAAATGTGTATGTGTGAGAAAAATGTGTCTAGATAATAATGAGATTAATAAGTGAATGATGAATGAAATATCTCTGATGAGCAAGCCAAGGGTGACGGCGACAGTGGCAAGGAAAAACTCCCTGGGATGGTAATAGGAAGAAACCTTGAGAGGAACCGGACTCAACAGGGAACCCATCCTCATCTGGGTGATAACAGATAACAGAAATTGTATAACATCATGTGTGTTATGCAGATGAAAGTTCGATATAACAGAAGTTCTTTAAATGAACATGAAGTCCAGTTCAGTTCAGGGACGAGTCAGCAGGTGCAGAGCGCAGATGGGCTCTGGATCACTGGGAGCTCAGGAGCAGCATGTATAGCTCCAAACCAACATGAAGAGGAATCCAGCTGGAGCAGGTCCTTCTCTGGATGCCTCAGGATCCTCGCAGGGTTGGCCTCTGTCTACTGAAGCTGGCACAATCTCCAGATGCCTCGGGATGGGTGGAAAAATAAAGAGCAGGTGAAAAGAATTAGCGTAGCTGCCATTCAGGATAGATGTAATGGAGTATGAGGTAAAGAAATAAATTATGTGTGTGCCAGATTAAAGAGATGCGTCTTGAGTCTACTTTTAAACTGGGAAACTGTGTCTGAGCCCCGAACACTGTCAGGAAAGCTATTCCAAAGTCCGGAGTTTTCTGATCTTAAGGAACGTGGTGGATTGTAGCGTATCAGAAGACTGGTTAGGTACGTGGGAGCTAAACCGTTTAGAGCCTTATACGTAATTAATGCTATTTTGTAATTAATTCTAAACTGAACAGGTAGCCAGTGCAGAGATGATAATATTGGGGTTATATGATCATATTTTCTAGATCTAGTGAGAACCCTGGCAGCTGCATTTTGGACTAACTGTAACTTGTTAATTGAGGATGCAGGACAGCCACCCAGTAATGCATTACAGTAGTCCAGTCTGGAGGTCATGAATGCATGAACCAGCTTTTCTGCATCAGATACAGATAAAATGTTCCTAAGCTTGGCAATATTTCTAAGGTGGAAAAAGGCTGTTTTTGTGATACTGGAAATATGATTTAAATAGTTGGTTTAAATAGTTCAAATAATTAGTTAAAATATTAAGGGGATGTTTGATGTCATGTGGTCATTATAAGATTTGTATTGAAAACTTCTAACTAAAAAGTGGCAGCTGGCACACCTAAAAATAGATACAGGATTATTTTTTATAGTCCAAAAAAAGTGCTTAAAAAAAGTGCTTTTATAAACGTGAGCTATTGTTGTTCTATTGTGGGCTACAGCCTCCTCCTGTGTGCTCCATCAGTCATGAACCACAACTTCCTGCTCCGCCCACTTATGACAGAAACATGTCCACGTGCCTCTCATTTTTATCTCAGTGTTCCCTTGTGCTTGAGCTGCAGGCTTCATCTTTCCCCACTGAGCACTCTAAAGTCGCCTATATCATTACCCTCCTCTCTGGAAGGGCGAGGGAATGGGGAATATGGGACATCCAGATTCCCTGTTGCCACAATCATTGATACCCTGAAACGAACCTGAAAAAAAAGCTCAATCAGGCCGTCGACCTGTATACACCAATCTTTAACCCAGCCCCACCTAAGCTTTCCCCAGAACCCATGCAGATCGACCTCGTGCATATCTCGCCCAGGAACGCCAGTGTCAGAAGGATGAGGGAGCATGCTTCTACTTTGGTCAGATTGGCCATGTTGTATGAATCTGTCTGTTAAAAGGTCAGACCCCCTGATGGTTCTGGGGGTGCAGGGGTGTCCTACACACTACTCATCCCCCAACCTTTGCGCTCGCTTTCCACGCGATAACAGACTCTGGAGTAGACCGTAATTTAATCTCCTCAGCTATGGTTTCTCAATTTAAGATTTCGTCCACAGCATTGAACCAACCATTCAGCGTACAGGCCCTCGATGGCAGCAAGTTCTCCTCAATCACCCACCGTACTGCTCCAGTCACACTGCACACTGTTTTCTGGTAACCAATAATTCTGGCTCTCTCATGGTTGAGACTGCATAACCCTCACATTGACTGGGCAAAGAGGAGCATCTTGGATTGGAGTTCTACTTGCCGTTCCTCATGTCTTCATTCTGCTGCCACAAGAAAGATCTAGAACATCTCTCTGGAGGAGATCCCCAACCTAACCAACCTAAGTTCCCGCTAAGTATCGCGACCTTGGTCAGGTGTTTAGCAAGTCACGTGCCATCTCCTTACCTCCTCATCGCCCATATGACTGTGCAATCTATCTCCTTCCTGGCACTACTCCACCTTAAAGGCAACTCTACTCTCTCTCCTGGCCCGAGAGAGAAGCCATGGAACAATATATCTCCGAGTCATTATCAGCCGGAATCATCCGCCCTTCCTCTTCCCCTGCAGGGGCAGGCTTCTTCTTTATGGAGAAAAAGGACAAGTCTTTCAGACCATGTATCGACTATAGAGGGCTTAATGAGCTCACGGTCAAGAACCGCTACCCGCTTCCTCTCAGGTCCACTGCGTTTGAATTACTCCAGGAAGCCCATCTTTTCTCCAAGCTAGACCTAAGAAACTCCTAGCACCTGGTCAGGTAAAAGAAGGTGATAAGTGGAAAACACCCCCACTGGTCACTATGAGTACCTGGTGATTCCACCAGAAGTCTTCCAGGTGCTCATTAATGACATTCTCAGAGATTTTCTCAATGTTTTTGTGTTCGCTTATCTTCTCCCGCTCCCTAGAGGAACATAAGCTCCATGTGCATCAGGTCCTTCAACGTCTGCTGGAAAATAAACTCTACGCCAAAGCTGAGAAATGTGAGTTTCATTGTGAGTCTCTCTTTCCTGGGGTATGCCATCTCACCCTCAGGCCTTCCGATGGAACCCTCTAGCAGAGAAGGCGTTCAAGGAGCTCAAGCAGCGCTTCACCACAGCACCCATCCTCACCTTCCCTGATCCATCTCTCCAGTTTGTTGTTGAAGTAGATGCATCTGAAACAGGAGTTGGAGCTGTACTCTCTCAAAGAACAATCACGGACAACAAACTTCACCCATGCTTATAAATCACGTGATTGTATCTCAATGAAGGTAAATTGCTGGCTCAACTTAATTTTTTAAATTTATTCAAGTCAAGTCAAGTCAATTTATTTATCTAGCGCTTTTAACAATTGACATTGTCGCAAAGCAGCTTTACACAATAAAAAGAAGTAAGTCTGTATGCAATGTGTATGAATCAAAATGATAAGATTGTCCCTGATGAGCAAGCCGAGGGCGACGGTGGCAAGGAAAAACTCC
>JAAGKR010006441.1:0-42888 GCA_011419295.1 Clarias macrocephalus
ATGAACACACACACACACACACACACACACACACACACACACACACACACACACACACACACACACACACACACACAAAACAATCATAACGCCTACAGGAACAGTAACATGGATAGAGATGCACAGAGCTCAAGACCAGCCCAGGGTACACAGCTGGGCTGAGACAGAGAGGGGGGGGGGGGGGGGTGTAATGTAGAAGGTCAATTGCCAAAGGATTATGACACAACTGAAATTTTTTTTATTTTAAAAGACTAAATTATGATTTTTGTGAATTTGGATACAATCAAATAACAATCCCTAAAAGATTAGGACACAGCCAAGTCGTGATCCCTAATTCATTTAAATACAGCCCAGTGAGTCTGGATTAATTAATTAGGACACGTCACACAGACCACAATGTAATTTTACTTAAGTATGTTTTTCTTTGAAGTATTCTACTTTGCTACATTTTAAATCATATTCACTCCTGAGTAATAAAAAATGTATTAAAATGAAAATAAATAAATAAATAAATAAATAATAAATAAATGCAACAGGGAAGGAAAAAAATTGCACCTCAGAAACCACTGCACTGATTGATTGATGGACGGGGAGAACAAACGCGCTAAATTCACATCATTGCCATCAAATTCCTATGAAGCAAACCCCTGGCCATTGTTACGAGCTGTGAGATGTTGGTCGCTGTATGTGTTTGTATAAAAATTAAGATTTCACTACGATTAAATAAATTGAAAATTGACCTAGAGAGTAATAGAGTAGATAATAATATTAATAAGAAAAAAATTAGTTCGGTAATTTACAATCCATGCCCAATCCATGCCTTCTTGGTCGCTTCCTGAAGATCATGTACAGAAGACGGTGTCATGACTGTTTGACTGCCATCTGCACCATCATCCAACAGCTTTCTATTGGATTTAGGTCTCGGGCTGACCCAGGCCATGGATCCAGAAGCTGAACATTGTCCCACAGCCAGTTTTTCACTAGTTAACTCCTCAGGCTAAAACTAATTCATGACATCACCTGTTTTGTGCACAGAGAGAGAACTATAATGTAATTTTTGTTTTGCCACTTTTTTTTTTTTACTATTAAAAAACACAGTACAAAATAGCCAACATGATGAACTGAATTTGATTTAATTTTAATTAACCCTACAAACCTGACTTAGCAAAAAAAAAAAAAAAAAAAAAAAAGTGACACAGGCAAAGAAATAGCACAGATACACATGATCATGCATTATTTCTGGTTGGTTTTGATATGTCTCTATGATAAATACAAAATATATATTCATTTTGAGAGTTCTATACGTTTGCGACGTCGTTCCGGAATATCGCAATGACATTGCAAACACGTAGAACTCTCAAAATGAGTATATTATTAGTTTGTTCTATTTGACATATTAGAAAGCCCAAATACACAATTTAAAGTCGGACTCCTTCCCGTTAACACACACTCTCAAGGATTCCATATAAGCCCATGTATATATATATTTTTCATTGCCATTGACCTATGCCGTGTTGCTGGCACGGATCTGTGCCGCTAGAGTTCTCTCTAATTTCTGACTATTTTCTTTGAAATGAGATCTAGGCAGCTGCGGGTTAATTTTTCAACTGGTATATACAGACCTGCTTTTTCACCTGCAACCTTTTTTTCTTTCTCGAGTTGTGGTAAAATAAAACAAAACACAAAAACACCATCCTGGCAACCCCGGGTTATAGCTGCGGGTGTTACCTGAACCAGAATGGATTAGGACACTTTTGTATTTCTCTCTTTGAGTTACAGTACCATTAGGCGTGTGTGTGTTTGTGTGTGTGTGTGTGTGTGTGTGTGTGTGTGGTGGTAGGGGGGGGTGTAGAAAAGGATGGAAAAGTCTAAGTAGAAATCAAATTACTTAACTGCTGTGTTTTTCATCTCGCTCGATGATTATATGTGTGTGTGTGATTCATGGCTTGGTGTACCAAATGCTAATAGTTTCATCTCTCATGGGAGCACATACACACACACACACACACACACACACACACACACACACACACACACACACATTTGTTTTATTATTCTTATGAGGACCTCTTCCATAAGTGTAATAATTACTGCAAATAATTGATTATCAATTAGTCTTATCATGCCAGAGGAAACCTTTAGGATCTTTAAGGCTCTACCGTATGTAATGTTATGTGTTTATTCTGGTTGAATCAATCCCAGGTGTGTTTTAGGCAGGTGAGAATAACCCAGCTGAGAGAATCTGCGCAAGGTGGTCTCGATATCGTTCCAGTTAAACCTGCATTAAGAAAGCGATTTGATTCTCAATCGACTCAACACCAGGAAACTAATCAATGTGCCAATAACTACCAGCCGAGTTCCTGGAACACACAAGTTGGAGAATGATTGTGTGTACAGTTTCCATGGACAGATGCATCTTTTTTCCACATGTTGGCAACAAGTTATCCATCGATTTTTAAGGATCAGGTGTTCCACCCGCTAAATGTTCACTTGAACGACTGCGCTGGGCTACGAGTCACCTCGGCCGGGATCGTCGTTCACAGACGTACGACCTTCTTTAAAACAACTATTCAAATATTTTACTGCTTGGGCTTGATGGTTATGCTTTGCGTTGAAAATTGATTAATAAAAGAGTTGTTTCTCACCCTTAAAAGTGAGAACACCAAACAAAACAAAACAAAAAAAGCAAATGACTCAGATGCATGATATTTGACTCTGAACAAATAAAAAATTATGAAAATGAAAAAAATGTGAAATTTCCTGACAAAGTCAAAACTCTCAAATTTATCATTGTTTGAAAATCTGGAACGTATGCAATAATATTTCTCTATTGTTTTATTTTTTTTATTACAAATATGTATCTTGTCTCAAAGCAGTGGCATTGATGTGCTTGCAGAAAAAAAAATCTAATTTGGTGAAAATATTTTCAGGGATTTTAGGCTTTCCCCCCCAGAATTCAGCTACAGCGTTAGCACCAGACCACCACACATAGATTACAAAAAAAAACAAAAACAAAACAAAAACATATTTTTATATATCTTTTAAGTCTAAGGGTGTACTTACTTCTGGTAAGGAGTGAGTCTGCAGCAGTCTGCTCATATTTATATATTTCCATTTCACAATGCAATGAACATTAACACACAGAGTTCAATCCTCTTGCCCCCAGCGTCTGTTAAAATATTAGTCTAAGTTATCTGTGTGTGTGTGTGTGTGTGTGTGTGTGTGTGTGTGTGTGTGTGTGTGTGCGCGCGCATGCTGATGGCTGTTTGCAAACTGAATGTAATTAAGAAGCACATTAGCAGCAGTGACATTGGCCTCTGGGGGGCGTGATGGAGTGCCAGAATACTACACACATTCAATTCACACACACACACACACACACACACACACACACACACACACACACACACACACACACACACACACACACACACACACACAGACATTCTTGGCATTGTCATTAATCTGTCCCACTACACACATACTTTAAAACCCATGAACGCCACCCAGATCAACTGTAGGTAAACAGTGAGTGAATTATACATCAAATACACACACACACACACACACACACACACACACACACACACACACACACACACACACACACAAAATTAATTATCCACTAATTTGAAGACCAATAAATTTGAGACTTCATCAATAAATTTGAACAACAATTTTTTATAGGTGGAGGGTAGACTACAGTCCTGTGTAAAAGTTAGTGCACCCCCTTTAATCCTACGTATTTTGTGTAATCGTAACGAGACGAACAACATACAGTATCACTTTTTTGTTTTTTTACTGTGCCATTATTTATAAAATGCCATTATAAAAAAAATTATCCAAAAAGAAAAAAACATGCAGGCAATACCAAGTACCCCCCCATGATTCAGTAGCTTACAGATCAGATCCATGTTTAGCACCAATAATTTGAAGGTATCATTTCCTGTATGACTTTATCAGTCTCTCACATCATTCTGGCCCTGAAATTCTGGCCCATTCTTCTTTACAACATTTCTTCAATTTAACGATGTTTTGGGGTGTTCACTTATGCACACCTCTCTTAAGGTCCCTCCAAAGCGTTTCAATTCGTTTGAGGTCTGGACTTTGACTAGGCCATTACAAAACGTTGATTCTTTTATTTTTCAGCCATTCTGATGTAGATTTACTGATGTGTGCTTCGGATCATTGTCCTGTTTCATGACCCAATTTCAGTTTTAGTTGTTGGACAGATGATTTCACATTTGCCTCTAGAATACTCTGGTATTCCGAGGAGTTCATGGTTGACTCAGTGACTGCAAGATGCTGCGGTCACCTCCACTTTGGTCTCATCAGTCCATAGAACATTGCTCCAGAAGCCAGGCGACCCTTCCAAATAAACCATACTTGTTCAGTCTTCTTCAAATTGTGCTTTACCATTTAAGATGCTCAGTGAGGCCTGTAGGGTCTGAGATGTAGATCTTGTTTGTTTTTGTTTTTTTTTTGTATTTATCTGAGCATTGCAAGGTCTGACCTTGGGGTGAATGTGCCTAAAGTGCTCTCCTGGAAAGATTGGCAACCGTCTTGAAGGCAGTTCACTTGTGAATAATCTTTCTTACTGTAGAACTTCAAACTGCCAAAACTTCTGCTTTTATAGAGGTCGGCACACCTGCTAATGATCAGTTAATCAAGGGCTGATGAATCTCAGCACGGGCTGCTACTTACCCTTCTAAATCTTGTGGAAACAGTAAAGGGGGGGGGGGAGGTTCGTTTTTGTTAAATAAATAATGGCACCGTGAAAAACGTTGTACGTTGTTGTTCGTCTGAGGTTGTATTTGTCTAATTTGCAAGAAAATTCCCACAGAAATCCTGCAAAATCCTGTGGACACCCGTCCAAGAAGAGTGGAAGCTTTTATCGCTGCAAATAGGGACCAACTCCATGTTACAGTCTATTTATTTGGATACAATGTCATTAAAGGTTTGTCCGAATACTTTCGTCCATAGGGTGTATCTCCAGAGTACTGCAAACATGTCCCTGTAGCTGAAATGTCCTACACGCAGGAAGAGACAGTCCACTCATTCAGTGTGATGTCCAATATGTCCCTTATGACTCCACACCGTTAAAACTATAGTGCACTCAATAGTGGGATACTGGACCCCTTAATGATGCTGATTTGGGACAGTGGCAGATGGTTAATAAAATACCAACAGTGTTCAGTGTTCTCAGCGTAGCGTTCAGAGTTTTGACACAACCATAACAATACAGTGCGTTTAAGCAGAAATAAATAAGGCTTCCATTTTCATCTTATTTCATGCAAATGATGAACCAAGCAGGTAGTGTGTGTGTGTGTGTGTGTGTGTGTGTGTGTGTGTGTGTGTGTGTGTGTGTGGAGAGAGGTGAGATGAATTCAAATGAGCTCCACAGGTCCCAGAGAGCAACAATGACACTCACCACACACACACACACACACACACACACACACACACACACACACATGGATATGACTCCATTGTATATGCTGCAGTGCTGCCAATATAACATTTCCCTCAAGAGTCTATGGAGTATTCAATACCACCGCGCTCTCTCTCTCTCTCTGGGTCAGGTAAAGTTCTCTTTACCTATCTATTTATAAGCTGAAATTATCCTCTCTTCCTTCCTTCCTTTCTTTCTTTCTTGCTTTCGTTTAAGTGGTCCCCATTCATGATTTTCTTCTGACCACATTTCATCCACAAAGCTGACGGTTCAGCACTACCCCTGTGTCGATGGGTTCTTAACCCAGGTCGAGTAATTTCAAATCTCCTTAGTTGTTTTCTTTGCTTGACGTAGCCCAATAATTTGACACTTCTGAAACTGAAACTTTTTTTTGACCAAGCAGTGTAGAACTATACTGTATATACACTATTGGGAAAAAGTCAAATGCAAATAATTCCTGTAAAGCGGAAAAAGGAAAGGAATAGTAAACTGGTAAGTTTTACCGAGCAGTCCTGCAAAAACCACGCACAGTTCTTCTGAGGGCTGGGTATCCAGGGGAGAGCAAAAGTCACTGCTGACCAAAGTCTTGATTCTTCACAAGTCTTTTGGGCAAATATTCTGTGGACTAATGAAACAAAAGTTATACACACCAGCAAGTCCACCTCTGAATGGCTCCTTTACATTTAATTGGCAAACGCTCTTATCCAGAGCGACTTACAAAAAGTGCAAAAAAAAAAAAAAAAAAAAAAAACAGGCTGTTCTTGCTCAAAAACCCTCTAGTGTGGCTGAATTTAAAGAATTCTGCATAGAAGAGTGGGCCAAAATTCCTCCACAACGATGTGAAAGACTCATTGCCAATTATTGCAAATGCATGACTGCTGCTGTTGCTGCCAAGGATGGGCCAACCACTTATTAGGTTTAAGGGGCAATTACTTTTTCACATAGAGCCATGCAGGTTTGGACAGCTTTTTTCCAATCATCATTTTAAAAAATTCATTTTGTACTTGGGTTATCTTTGTGCAATATTTGTAAAAAATTGTTTGATGATCTGAATAATTTACGCATAACAAATATGCAAACAAATAAAAAAATCATGAAGGGGCAAATACTTTTTCACAGCATTGTATGTGTGCGTGTGTTTTTACATTTCCCTATGGATAGTACTATATAGAGGAGCACTGTAGTGCACAGTGAACAGCCGAAGATGATTCCCGTATGTTTAATCACAGTAACCAGCTGTCCTTCTTAGCACATATTGATAGCACTGATAGCTCTTTTACCTGGTCAGAGTTCCTTTAAAATGGTAGATAATAGCTTCAGTCATACACAGTTTCAGCACAGGACCTGGTGTATTGGTGTACTGACCGTTGTATTGATATGGCACAATAAAGTGCATTATTGTAATCACTGTAGACAGACTACTGAAGTGGTTACTTATCTAGTCTGTCCTCTAAAAGCTCGGATAATAGAGGAAGAGTGAAGCACGAGGAGTGAAACTGGGCTGCACTCGGTGCTCAGCTTCAGTCATGATAAACCCACGATTACACCGATTACATGGTCAACCAAAATTGCGTATATTCTATTCGAAGTATTAGCTTGTCTCCCACATCCACATTCACCTCTGTATATGGACATACACTACTACAGTATATGTACAGTACAGACCAAAAGTTTGGACACACCTTCTCATTCAAAGAAGTTGGATTTGTATTATGGCAAGAAAAAAGCAGCTGAGTGAAGAAAAAAAACGAGTGGCCATCATTACTTTAAGAAATGAAGGTCAGTCCATCCAAAAAATTGGGAAAACTTTGAAAGTGTCCCCAAGTGCAGTCACAAAAACCATCAAGCGCTACAAAGAAACTGGCTCACATGCGGACCGGCCCAGGAAAGGAAGACCAAGAGTCGCCTCTGCTGCGGAGGATAAGTTCATCCGAGTCACCAGCCTCAGAAATCGCAGCTCAGATCAGAGAGCAGGTCAATGCCACACAGAGTTCTAGCAGCAAACACGTCTCTAGAACAACTGTTAAGAGGAGACTGTGTGAATCAGGCCTTCATGGTAGAAGATCTGCTAGGAAACCACTGCTAAGGACAGGCAACAAGCAGAAGAGACGCGTTTGGGCTAAAGAACACAATAAAGAACACAATAAAGAAAACTCTTTGAATGAGAAGGTGTGTACAAACTTTTGGTCTGTAGTGTATGTGGACAAAAGTACTGTAGCATTGACCAAACCTGTAAATTATTCAATTGAGGTGTTTCAATCAGCCCCCTTATTCACAGTAAAGCGCAATCTTAATGCTTCAGCTTACAAGATATCTTGGACAATGCTTTGCTTCCACCTTTGTGGCAACAGTTTGGGGAAGGCCCTTTTTCTACTCCAACATGACTGAGCCCCAGTGCACGAAGCAAGGACTATAAAGACACAGTTTGATGAGTTCGGTGTGGAAGAACAAGACTGGCCCAAACACAGAGCCCTGACCTCAACCCCATCGTCGGGATGAACTGGAACGGAAGAGACTGCGAGCTGGGCTTTCTCGTCCAACATCAGTGCCTGACCTCATAAATGCTCTACAGAATGAATGGGCATGAATTCCCACAGAAACACTCCAAAATCTTCAAGAAGAGTGGAAGCTGTTATAGCTGCAAAAAGGGGATCGACTCCATATTGAACACTATATATTTGAATACAACGTCAATGCAGGTTTGGCCAAATACACTTGTGTACATCCTCTATTTGAACCTCTATATAAATAAACCTTAATGGCTTTCCAACATATTACAGGTCTGACCGATACTTGAAAAGTTTAGACAAATTAGTTTTGATACCACTTGGTTAGAGTTTCAATGGGAACAAACAATTTTTCATTAAGAATGAATTCAGTCACCTTTAGCATTGATTACAGCACACAATGTGGGTTCCCAATTGGGTTCTCATCTCATTGCTTATGTATACTGTAGATATTTGCTTGAAGCAGCCCCATAATTTGTCTCTTCTGAAAGTGCGGTTTTATTTTTATTTTTTTGGCCATCAATGTCTTTTATTGTCGCTGAGCTTTTTATCCAACATTTGATCAATCGCTCACCTGCACGAATGTCAAAACCTCCTGCTCACACCTTCTTTGGTTATTTCGTCCTCATCGAACATCTCTAATCTCAGCCAGGTGTTTGTTGTTTCTGTGTGCTTAGGGAAAAATGTAAGCAGAATGTGAGCAGGATCACATGATCATTTTCTGTCCATGTCACAATGTCCATCTCAAGCACTTATTCTCTCTCTCTCTCTCTCTCTCTCTCTCTCTCTCTCTCGCGCTATGTGGGTGGTGATTTATCAAGGATGTGAAGACCGTGTAGAAACGATCTTTATTACATCCATTTTCTGCCTGTCAGTGTGTGTGTGTGTGTGTGTGTGTGTGTGTGTGTGTGTGTGTGTGTGTGCAGGTGAGCTTGTGACAGATTGGCTGCACTCCCGCCGTGACAGCGCTGGATGGATAAAACAGTAGGGGGGGTGAGAGGAGAAGAAATCTACACTTTCATACAGTTCAATAGAAGCATATAATATTCTCTTCCTCTGCGTGCACGCACACACACACACACACACACACACACACACACACACCTCCAACCCTGCTGAACAACAGAACAGCACTAAATTAAGAATACCAGCTCCGGCGCAGCATGTCACTCGGGAAGTGTCATGATTACACATTCTAATCTGATGAAGTGTAGTGATCCTGCTGCTGAACACACACACACACACACACACTCACACACACACACACTGAATGTATGTATAGTGTGCAGTCTGTAACAGTTACGTGCTGTTTTGTCTCATCTTTTGAACTGATGAATCATACTGCAGTATGAATTTCCCAGTGTAGTCGAAGCTGTTTTGTGGGAAATCCGAGCGTCATCCACAAAGCGCTATCCGCCCACGTCTGCATGGACGCTTTGTGTGAAAGAAAATTGAAAATAAAAAGCCTTTTATAAAAATGCAAATTTAACGCTATGTTTTTTACACATCTATGTATTTTTGTTGTTTTGTAAAATAATACCATTGACAAAATATATTTCTTGTTAAAGACGTCAACATGCTGAGACCAATTTTTTTGTTGTGTTTTCAAATTTTATTGTTTTCAGCTTTTTTAGATGATGTTTTTTTTTTTTAGATTTTGTTGTTGTGTTTTAGAGTTTGTTGTGTTGTCGATTTTGTTGATGTCTTTCCATTTTGCTGTTTTTTTTTAGATTTTGTTGTTGTGCTCTTGATTTTGTTGTGTTTCCATTTTGTTGTTGTTGTTGTTGTTGTTTTGTTTGTTGTGTTCTTGATTTTGTTGATGTCTTTCCATTTTGCTGTTTTTTTTTAGATTTTGTTGTTGCGCTCTTGATTTTGTTGTGTTTCCATTTTGTTGTTGTTGTTGTTGTTTTTTTGTTTGTTGTGTTCTTGATTTTGTTGATGTCTTTCCATTTTGCTGTTTTTTTTTTAGATTTTGTTGTTGCGCTCTTGATTTTGTTGTGTTTCCATTTTGTTGTTGTTGTTGTTGTTTTTTTTTGTTTTTTTTATATTTGTTGTGTTCTTGATTTTGTTGATGTCTTTCCATTTTGCTGTTTTTTTTTTAGATTTTGTTGTTGCGCTCTTGATTTTGTTGTGTTTCCATTTTGTTGTTGTTGTTGTTGTTTTTTTTTGTTTTTTTTTTATATTTGTTGTGTTCTTGATTTTGTTGATGTCTTTCCATTTTGCTGTTTTTTTTTTAGATTTTGTTGTTGCGCTCTTGATTTTGTTGTGTTTCCATTTTGTTGTTGTTGTTGTTGTTTTTTTTTGTTTTTTTTATATTTGTTGTGTTCTTGATTTTGTTGATGTCTTTCCATTTTGCTGTTTTTTTTTTAGATTTTGTTGTTGCGCTCTTGATTTTGTTGTGTTTCCATTTTGTTGTTGTTGTTGTTGTTTTTTTTTGTTTTTTTTATATTTGTTGTGTTCTTGATTTTGTTGATGTCTTTCCATTTTGCTGTTTTTTTTTTAGATTTTGTTGTTGCGCTCTTGATTTTGTTGTGTTTCCATTTTGTTGTTGTTGTTGTTGTTTTTTTTTGTTTTTTTTATATTTGTTGTGTTCTTGATTTTGTTGATGTCTTTCCATTTTGCTGTTTTTTTTTTAGATTTTGTTGTTGCGCTCTTGATTTTGTTGTGTTTCCATTTTGTTGTTGTTGTTGTTGTTTTTTTTTGTTTTTTTTATATTTGTTGTGTTCTTGATTTTGTTGATGTCTTTCCATTTTGCTGTTTTTTTTTTAGATTTTGTTGTTGCGCTCTTGATTTTGTTGTGTTTCCATTTTGTTGTTGTTGTTGTTGTTTTTTTTTGTTTTTTTTATATTTGTTGTGTTCTTGATTTTGTTGATGTCTTTCCATTTTGCTGTTTTTTTTTTAGATTTTGTTGTTGCGCTCTTGATTTTGTTGTGTTTCCATTTTGTTGTTGTTGTTGTTTTTTTTTGTTTTGTTTTTTTAGATTTGTTGTGTTCTTGATTTTGTTGCTGTGTTCTTGATTTTGTTGTGTTTCCATTTTGCTGTTTTTTTTTTTTGGATGTTGTTGTGTTTTTTAAGTTGATTAAGATTTTGTTGTGTTTTTTATTCCCTTGTGGTCTCGATTTTGTTGCTGTATTTTAGATTTTGTTGTTGTGTTTCCAATTTTGTTATTGTGTTTTTTAATTTTTTGTTGTCTTGTCCATTTTGCTGTGTTTTTTATTTTTCTGTTCCGGGTTTATCTCTTTTTTTGTGTGTTCAATTTTATCGTTGTGTTTTTGATTTTGCTGTTGTGATTTTCCAGTCGAGGAAGCACTTTGTTGAGGCTTGTGAATTTTTTGTGTTTTCATATTTCTTATTTATTTGATAGTTGTTGATTTTGTTGATGTTCTTTTTATTAGTCTCTTGTGTTTTTTTCATACACATTCACATTTCGTACAAACGTCCGTAATTCTTTTGATTGTGTAAAGCTGCGTTGTGACAATGACAATTGATAAAAGCACTAAACAAATAAAATTTTATTGAATTGAATTGATTATTATATTGTGCTTTTTATTACATTGTTTACATTATTTTATTGTGCTCCAACAATTGCCATTGTTGTGTTTTGACATTCATCCTGGCGTTTTAACATATTCGTGTAGTTTCACATTCTGAACAACATTAGCTACCTGAACATACGGCAGCCAAACGAATATTAGCCAAATGAACATTTTAGTATAGCAGATAGTTACTCCATGATATCAACTAACAATATAATAATATACAGATGAGTTATTTAATAATCCAATATACAGCATATCTACCTGAGGTGCACAGAAACACACTCGTAATCCACTGGTGTTTGGACAGTTAATAATCAGTTGTTTTATTGTTGTAGCAAAATAATATAAGTCTCTCTCCATTCTCTTCATACCGAGAGAGAGAGAGAGAGAGAGAGAGAGAGAGAGAGAGAGAGATTTGTCATACGCTCAACATCAAACAACTCAGTCAAAGAAAAAAGGAATTTAGTTAAAAAACCAAAAAGAAAATTTCAATCAATACACTTCAAGACTCTCTCTCTTCCCATGTCTTTATTTTTTCTGTCTCTTCATCTTTCTTTCTGCTTGTCTCTATCTTTCTCTGTCTCTCTCTTTATCTTCCTCTCTCTGACACACACTCACACACTCCTTCCCTCTTTTAGTCTCCGCCTCTCCATCACTGTCTTTTTTTATCTCTTTCTCTTTCTCACACACATCCTGCTTCAGGCTCGCTTTGGCTCTCTCTCACTCTCTTTCTCTCGCTCTTACACACACACACACACACACACACACATACATGCACAGAGTTGCATACTGTAGGAAAAATACATTCTCTGGATCATGTGAGGTGGGAAGCGATAAGGGTTATTAGGGTCAATACAAACGTGGTGACGTCGCTTCTTTAAGGCTTCCATGAGAGTTGTGTAGTGGCTGTTAGTGACATATATGTAGGCAAGGGTGCCAATACTTTTCAGTGAAATGCAAAAGAACCTTGAATAGAAACTGTGCTGAAAATATAATACAGGGAAACACAACAATATACAAGTTTTTTTTTTTGATACATGTTTCAAAGGGACTGACCTTAAACAAAGGCCCCAAAATTAAAAAACACTTTTTCTGCTTTGAGCTTTGCAATTCACATTGCAACACACTTCCTGCAAAACTCTACACACTGTTTCGTACATTAGACTTTCTTAGAATCAGAATTTCTTTCTTTATTCTAAGAATTTTTTTAACACCCTCACACACACACACACACACACACACACACACACACACACACACACACACACACACACAATTAATTATCCACTAATTGAACAACAATAAATTTGAGACTTTGCAAACTGAAATATGAGAGCATATAATTACAGATCACACAACACTGTGTCATTATACATTTGTTAGTTCCGGCAGATTGGATGAGAGGCATTGCACGAGTGATGATATAGAGAATAACAGCACTAGGATGTTTAACAGTATATATCAATCCAGGTCCACAGTTCTGGTAAGAGGGGAGAGCAGCTGCATGCTAAAACTCACATTGAAAACCAGTCGAGGAAGCACTTTCAGCCAGAAAACACACCTGATAACGTTATATCATTTTAAACAACACTTAGTAATCCTTAGTAATTGCTTCTCAGTCATTCCGAATTGCCTCTATGTTGTTTTATTGGCGCCTACGGTGGGATACAATGAGAACTAGTCTCTGATGCAAGGCTGAATCCCAAATCCTTCCCTAACCTCTAATCACGGGCACTACTTAATGTGTGGAACAAGGGATTCTAACTTATACCCTATATAGTGCACTCGCTTTCCATTTAACACTATTTGGGATTCAACTCCAGAACTAGCTGATATTCTAAATAGGCAATATAAAGTAAATCTCCTAAGTTTCTTAGGAGTGTCCACCACCTCAATGGTTTATTCTCCCCAACATTTCGCCACATGGTACCGGTAACAATTTAAAACTACTTACACCCCAGGTAATTACACTGACTGGGTTTGCCAGCTCTGCCAGTCGTGGTTAGTTAGTTTGGCCAGGCGTGGAAGGATATGTGTTGGCGGAGCAAAATAACTGATTAAATAAACAAACAAATCATAATCTGTTGCTAATAAATGGTGTCTGTGGAACTGTTGTGTAAAAGCAACATCGCACTTGAGGTCATGCTGTTGTGTTGAATATCATCACGGCTGAGGTTGCGCTCTCATGATATTGCCTAAGTATGTCTTGCATCAACACTAGCTTATAATGAAGAAGGTTAGAGGGTGTGATTTGAGAGAAATAGTAGAAAGATGTACCACTCTGGACCAATCTTTCACAGGAGCCTGTTAAATTTTTTCTTTTTTTAAAGGTACGCAAGTTTTGCCATGTTGAGCAAAATTCAGCAACGACTGTGTAAGAAATCAGCAAGAATTGTGATATAGTCTGTGTAGTGAGCAGAGGGCGAGAGAGAGAGAGGGAGAGACCCTGGAGAGACCTTTGAAGTTGTTCTATGGGACCTGTAGAACTCATTTGAATTCATCTCAGCTCTACACACACACACACACACACACACACACACACACACACACACACACACACACACACACACACAGACAGAATTTTAAACTAAGAATTTAGCAGGATTATTTCAGTTTCTGTCACAGGTGTGTCTGTGCAGAGAAATGTAAACCGTGGAGCAGTTAAAGACAGAGAACGAGAGAAAAAAAAGATAGAGAGAGAGAGAGAGAAAAACATGATGAAGAAAGAGAGCATGATATCAGAAGTACAAGTTAATCTTCCAGTACAAAGCCCCGCCTACTCGGCTACTGTACAATTAATTCCTTGAAAACCAGAGTGTGTGTGTGTGTGTGTGTGTGTGTGTGTGTGTGTGTGTGTGTGTGTGTGTGTTTTACAGTGTAGTGTGCTGGATTTAAATTCTCTCTGCGATCCTGATGGTTAACTTCCACTTCAGCATCTCATTAGCATAAGTGCAGCTCTGGAGCTCGGACATTTCATGTTTATTCATAACATTTTCGAAAGGAAAAAAATTCTAATTCGCTAAACAGTCATTTGAGGCTGAGATTTCTGCCCTGAATCAAATTCTTTATTTTTGTGATGCAACTATGTTGAGGCTAAAGGGCAAAACACTTTAACAATTTAAAAGACCTTAACAAATAATAATAATAATAATAATAATAATAATAATAATAATAAATCAGAAATGGCAAAAATAAAAAACAACATAAAATCAAAACGAAAAGCTTGTTTCTGATTGGCCACAGCACTCTGACTTCACATGTCCACTCACGTGTTCAGTCAGAAATGAGCATATGATGTTGAATAAGGTTTTAACTATTTCTGTTTTTTGTGTTTTTATTTATTTATTTATTTATTTACATTTTGCAGGGTTTTTTTTCCCTCAATTTTGTTGTTGTGAATTTTCCTGTTACTTCTGTTCTAATTTGGAGATCCCATCACATAGATGCCCCGTGTGGTCTGCTTGGGATGCGTGTGATGACTGTGGGCGGTTCCACTTTACCATGAAGACGATCCTGGACTCGGCTGATGCAGATCTTTGAGGGACTGCTGTCACTCGTTGTTCAGGACTGGAATTTCCGACAGTTTTGTACCTGAGCCTCCAATAATGAACTGGACTCCATATTCTGGACTTACACACATCATCTATTATATTGAACTTCCAGCTGCCTAACACACAGTATGACAGCAGATCAACCCGTACTATCCGTTATCACCCACAGGGTTCCCTGTTGAGTCTGGTTCCTCTCAAGGTTTCTTCCTATTGCCATCTCAGCGAGTTTTTCCTTGCCACCGTCGTCCTCCGCTTGCTCATCAGGGACTATCGAATAATTTTAATTCATACTGTACATATTTTCTCACATTTAATACACACTTTCATAATTTTCTTTTGATTTTGTAAAGCTGCTTTGTGACAAAGACAATTGTTAAAAGCGCTGTGCAAATAAAATTTAATTGAATTTAATTGTCTTTGATTTTGCTGCTTGTTTGGTTATTTTGTTAGCTGTTACATTTTTCAAATTTCGCTGTTTATTTATTTATTTTTCTGTTTCTTTGTTTTCTTTGATTGATTATTTTGTTGTTGTGTTTTTATTTTTCTTTGATCTTCTTTTTTAGTTTTGCTGTTGTGTATTTTTGTTTGTTTTTGCTTTGAAGTTTTTATTTTGATGTTGTGTGTTTAATTTAGCTGTTTTTGTTGCTATTGTGTTTTGGAGTTTCCTTGTTTTTGATGTTGTCTTACTTTTGCTGTTATGTTTTACTGTTATGTTTTGTTGGGCTTTTTTGTATTCAAAACATTTGCTTTGGGGTTGGAATTTGATTTCTCTTGATGTGCTTTTTCTATTTTGATGTTGGGTTCTTGATCTTGCTTTTGTTTTTGTTTTGTTTTTGTTTGTTTTTTTTGCTGTTGTTCTTTTGCTTATTTATTAATTCATTTATATTATTTTCTTTTTTGAGCATTCTCAACACTAGCCTTAGTCTTCCTCAGACTTCTACTAGTTAGGTTAGAGTAGAACAGGTTTCCTGTTTTTAAATCTGTACCACAAGTCCTCTCCTTGATAACAACACCCACGTTACAGAAGCAGGAGGTTGAGATTAGGAATATTCCTCCATCTGAAATTCTTTTCACGTCTCTTTCTCTCCCAGCAGCAGATTGAAAGTGAGGTGTTGGTGATCA
This sequence comes from Clarias macrocephalus, assembly GCA_011419295.1. Lineage (NCBI taxonomy): Eukaryota > Metazoa > Chordata > Actinopteri > Siluriformes > Clariidae > Clarias > Clarias macrocephalus. The sequence goes on from JAAGKR010006441.1 coordinate 16,172, forward strand.
CGTTTCTGCAGGAGGCTCACTGCAGAGGTACGTGGTACATGCGCGTGCGCGCACACACACACACACACACACACACACACACACACACACACACACAGAGAGAGAGAATAGACCTTGTACAAGAGCAGATCTATTCCAAGAATAGGAGAAGAGAGATGTGTTGCAGTCAGTTAAAACCTTAAGCTCTGGTTAGATGTTTAGCAGTTGCCCATGATTAATTCCCTGTTTTTGCGCCTCCTTGTTTGTTTGTTTGCTTGCTTGTTTTTAATCACAAGTTTGTAATACTGCAGCCTTACAGTCTTATTTTTTTAGTTAGGTGTAATTTCAGGAGCAAATCTAACACTGTTACGGCGCATTGTGCTTCATATTGTCTTTGTTCAAAAGCTGCTGCAGATTTGTATAGCGCTTCTCAAGACAAATGTCACAAAGTGCTTTCCAGAAAATAAATTATAAACATAATGGAAGACAATTCCTGGAGAAATGGTGAAGTAGAGGCAGAATGTTGCATCTATTTTCAGTGGAAACAGCTCATTCTTAACCCAAATGGTTCCCAAGGTGTAAGCACTTACACTGCCTGCGAGGCATTACCATGATGTCTTTGGTGGGTTTTAGGGATTCGTTTTTTTTACAGTAAGAGCCCAATGCTATTCAATGGGAAAATCAATTGTGTCAGGTCCCAAACAAATATTCGTAACTCCCAAATGATTCTCCATTGTTCTTGGGAGCCATCAGGAGACTCTGCTGAACATTTTGGTGTGACGGTTTGTGTATATTGAGGGAGAATTGGCAGTTTTTTGCTGATTCGCAGGTCCCCATGCATTTCAACAGGGGGAATTTTTCAAGGAGGTAAAAAAATTTTTGTATCTCAGCCAGACGTGGATACACATGCTCTGATCGGAATTCTTATATCGGAATTCACTGTAAAAATTGTAAGGGACCATGGATGTGGTTTGACGTTGTGCGAATAATTGTTGATCAACATAAATGCTCCAAATAAAGATTACAATTAAATTTTTGTGAGGTTGTGTTTTTTGAGGCTGTAGTTTTAATGTTTTTGTTGTTCAATCCAATGGTAGCGGCCAAAACGCAGTATTGGTGTTATAATAATACAGAACGTGGGTGTGCCAAAGAAGCTACTTCTAAAGTTTATGCAACATGTACAGTAAGTGACAAATCTCGCTTCCCTAAACATTTCACAGTAACGTCAGCCGTTTTGGAGAGATGATTTTATATATTCTCCAAAAAAAAATGCTTTACTGTTATACTGCCTTGCTTTTAACAATAATAATTTAAAATGCTAATTATTCATATTTCTTTACGAGTATTGATACAAATTGGTGTAAGCTTCAAGAGACATATGACCTGTAAAAAGTGTTGCTTAAATTAAAGCATTCTGTGCACATTTAGAAATTTTTCCCCAAAATAATCTGTAGTGGCCATAACCATGTCAAATTTATGTTGCAATAGCTTAACAATTTTGCATTTTCGAATAATACACTATTTCAGGTTTATGTCTTTTCATGTGAAATCTAAATTGGACTCTAAATCTAAGTTTCATCTGAATGGCAATTAAGATCATTGAAAGAGTTTCATTTTAAAAAAAAGTTACACTACATAAAGGGCATGAGATTTTATTTAGCACATAATTTTTTATCTGATAAAAATATAAATATGTATGCATATTTAACAACAACAACAACAAAAAAAACATTTGAAAATCTAAAAAATCACTTTTTCACCTAGGTGAGACACTTTTTTTGCACCAATGCCATGTTTTGGCCATAGAGTTCATGCTGGGGATTTCTTAACTGCTTAACAGGAAGGAAATACAATGTAAAAAAAATTGGACCCAGAATCGAACCTTGAGGAGCACTGCAGGATAAAGTTGTAAAGCATAAATTACACTGATAAGAAAGTGAGAAAGAGGAGAAACACATGTCAAGGACAAGTTAATTATTAAGATGGATCAATGGAAACACATTTTTGAAAAGACAGAAAACAGGTATAGAATCAAATGGACATGAAGAAATGTTCAATTACCTAAGCATTTTAGAAAGATCTTTAAATGTTATAGGTAGAAAAAAATTCCAAAACAACTGAACAAGATGAACAAGGGATGGAAGCAGAATGGGAAGTTGTTAGAATTAAACAATAGCCTCAAAATCCTGAACTTTCCAAGGTGATAAATCATATTTGTTAATGGAATGCGGATAGTAATTTGCAAAAATATTGACATCCCTGATGATTGTACAAGTTTGTACAAGTTGTTTATTTTATAAAAATAAAATGGCTTTAAGTATTCATTAATTGTGTATTCTACATACAGAATGTAAATACTATAATATTTAAACTATATTGTGTGTGTGTGTGTGTGTGGTTAAAATGATTATTAAAGCTCTTATAAACAGCAGTAGTAATAGAGAGAAAATTATGGAGAAATGGGGATGAGGTGAAATGAACAAGTGAGAGGGAGTGTGTAATAGACAGACAGACAGACAGACAGATGGACAAGGAGAGAGAGAGGCCATGTGTACACCCTCCCTCCGTGCTCCTGAATGCTCTGGAGCTCCCATTGTGTCGTCTCATGGTTTGATTGACAGCTCGTCACGGGTCTGCTGTCACAAAGAAGGTGGAGATTAAAGAGCCTAAAGAGAACCAAAAGAGCGTGAAAGATCTGCACAGAGCGGCGACCTTGTGCATGTGTGTGCATATGTGTGTGTGGATGTGTGTAGAAAAGGAATAAGGTTTAGCTGAACCTACAGGACATGGAAGTTGTGTGTGTGAGAGAGAGAGAGGGGGGGGAGGGGGGAAAGGAGAGAGAGCTTTATAGTATATATATTTACATTAAAGAGACAGAGAATAATTGTAAGGTATGTATGTGTCTGTGTGTGTGTGTGTGTGTGTGTGTGTGTGTGTGTGTGTGTGTGTGTGTGTGTGTGTACTTTTCCATGTGACGTTTAAAATGAAAATCTGAAGCCTTTACCTTTCATTACACATGTTGGCCAAACACCTGGAGAATTAGTAACACTAATTCTTCCAGGATTGCTAGCTTGCGATTCTGTCTTCTCAAAAATCCCATCTCCCTGCAATATTTCCTCTTAATTAATCAGTTTGTATTAGCATCATGGATGCCAGGAATACAAAAGAAGACAAGGGGCTTTATGAGAAGCGTTCAAGACAAACTGAATCTTGTGAATGCAGGCATTATACAGAAGACAATTACAGAACACTTCGACCACAGATGATGAGAATCGGAGATGCAGTAAAACATTTGAATTAAACGTTTTAAAGAAGGCCGTACGTCTGTGAATGACGATCCCGGCCGAGGTGGCTCCGAGCCAAATGCAATCGTTCCTGTGGACATTCAGCGAGTGGAACGCCTGGTCCTTTCTTAAAAATCTCCAGATAACTTGCAGGAGGCGCATCTGTAAACACAATCCCTTACCAACATCACAGGGAGAGGCCTGGGAGTTATTGCCACACAGTCCTGACTTCACTCCAAGCCTTTTCCACATGTCTGGGAATTCCTGGGAGGCCGGTGTGTCAGATGTGAAGCTGAGAAAACTTTCTACCTTGATGGTATCCAAGCACTAGAGATCCAAGCACTGGGATATGTGCATTAGTGTAGCAGGGGAGTATATAGAGGGAAAAAAGGGAGTTTTATTTTAAAATCCCGGTTTGACTTGAACACTCTTTAAAACTCTGGTTTTGGGGACAATTTTAGGTCATGATACAGGAAAGCAGCAGGGACATGTTCTTACCATAAACTGCACACATGATTGTAATATTTGCATTGAGCGGCACTGTACTGTGTGCAAAAAAAACGAAGGTTTTTACCTCTTACTGATCACTGAACGTCTTGACGAAGGCTTTTGATGCGAAACGAATGAAAACCGTAATGCTAGGTGACGATTATTGTATTGTTTCAGACCTAATAACTCACAGTAAAGCCACTGGCGGCGTTTTAGCAGCATAATGAAATCCTAAAACTCCATATGGACTCATTAGGGGCGAACGTAATGAGGGTGATTACTCAGAGGTGATTTTCCTCCCACACACACATACACACATAAACAGTCGAGATTTTTTTCATCTGTAGTTTGTTAAAACTTGAAGTTTCTTAGAGGAGCAGAATACCAGAAAGAACCAGCGAGTGTTTGATTTCTTTCTGTAAAAACATTTCCGCTAGCAATAAAGTACAGTATAAATCTCGTTTAGAATTCATCCACTAAAGATAACAGAATATTAACTAAATTAGAACTAGCATAAATGGCTCCTGAGAACGGTTAAGATTCTATCTGGTGTGTGTGTGGATGTGAGTGTGCCTGCGTGTGCCTTTTTGTGTAATGCATGGCGGTAAAGGTCATATACTGTATGTGATGTATTAAAGCACTTACCGTCTCGTCCACCCACTCATTCACACACTCTCACACACAGATTTGAACTGGGACCAACATTTCTACAAGTTGTACCCACTCTCACTGGTCTTCGTGAACATTCCGCACGTGAACCCGCCGTGTTCTGATTGGTCTGTGCTCAAGGATCACGACTGAGATCTGATGAATATTTCATCAGCGACATTGCGTGAAAGCCATTATTAGCAGGATGTGAGTATCAGGAGAGAGAGAAACACAGAGGCAAGAGGCTCTGAAAAGCATCATCTCCTTCAGCCAATTGAAGATTGTCTGCCCTAATCAGTCACTTGGCTGCTGTGTGTGTGTGTGTGTGTGTGCATGTGTGTGTCTAAATCCCTGAGGGAATCATGCTCCATAGACTTTATGATTACAGCCTCCACGCAGAGGTAACACATACCAAAGCCCCACTGAGTGAGGCACACGCCAGCTGTTACACACACACACACACACACACACACACACACACACACACACACACACACACACACACACACACAAGTATGCATCTTTGACTGCGTGTCAATTGCCATACTATGTATACTATGGTACAATAGAACTGGAACAAGTGCTGAGAACACAGCTTACAGTACCCATGCTTGTAGAGGGCAAGGTCACCACCAGCATGTTAACACTTACAGTATTAAAACTTGTACCTATGCTTCCTGTTAATTTTGTGGATTTCACATTTTTAAGAAGTTTAGGATTATGTTTTAATTTGTCTATCAAAGGTGGCATGATGGCGTAGTGGCATGATGGCACCATGACTCCACAGCTGTTCTCCCCGTGCTTGGTGGGTTTCCTCCACGTACTCCAGTTTCCTTCCACAGTCCAAAGACATGCAGGTTATTCTAACTGACGTTTCCAGATTGCCTGGAGTGTGTGAGCGTGAGCATGCTTGCGCCCTGTGATGTATCGCCACCCTGTCCAGGGCGTACCCTGCCTAGTGCCCCGAGTCCTCAGGAATAGGCTCCAGCCCTCCCGCGATCCTGTACAGAATAAGGGGTATAAAGAATGAGTGAAAGCTAAACCTTTTACATTGACTGTTCAGTGTTTCCACAGAATGTGTAATTCTTTAGATAAGATATGAGTTAACATGCTCAAAGTTTTTAAGCAGAATATTATATATAAAACAATGTGGTTCTGCTCGCTGTGAAGCGTTTAATCTGCCTACAGTGTTAAAGAATAACCAGAAGTTAATTATAGTATTGATGTCCATGGTACTACTTCCCATCTTCTTCTGACAAGTCCAGGCTTCGGGCCGGTCTATTCCGATTGAGGGGTTTACATACTGCATTTTTATTTTGATTGGATTATTATTCTGATTATTAGTGGATGATGTAAATGCAGAAAATCTATCAAAATAAACTAACACCAGTGGTGACTATTCATGCAAAATAAATAAATAAATAAATACAATCTGTGTTAGCAAAATATGTTTTATGCATGGACCACGCAATAAGATAATTGGGTCAATTTCCAGAGATTAATAAAGATGTCCTGATTATAGCCTGGTCTTAAATGATTATTTTCACAAATTATTCAGATATGTAGCAAATTTAAACTCCAGTCAAAATCGCTTTTGGATGTAAAATCCTAAACATTTAACATTTATTTAATCAAGAACACAGAAGAGCAAGTGCTGCTGTACTAAATATCACAGCCCTGAGAGATTTACGAGATTTACTTTATATTTCCACTTATTCTGTTTAAGAATATCAACTAATTTCCAAGTTCTGGAATCGAATCCCAAATGACATTAAATGGAAAGCTTAGTGCGCTATGTAGGGTGTACAATCCCTTGTCCTTGTTCCACACATTAAGTAGTGCCCTTGATGAGTAGTGCCCTTGATGAGTAGTGCCCTTGATGAGGGGTTAAAGAGGTATTTGGGATTCAGCTTTGTGTTAGCTAGTTAGCTTTGTAGCTTGTGTTAGCCGTGAACAGAGCAACACAAATAGCTCAGAGACAATTTTACACCTTTACAACTTAGAAGTACAGTAGTTACTAAGCTGACAAAGTGTTGTTTAAGATGACAAAACGTTATCAGATGTGTTGAATATTGGTTTTGGCAGGCAGCTGCTCTCTCCTCTTTCAAGTACTGTGGACTGTACAGATCCATGCTGGTGGCAGAGAGTTAGTGTAATTAACATTAACTGTTAGAACACATGTGATATATAGTTAAACATCCCAGGGCTGTTAAGCTCTATATCACCACTCGTGGAGTGCCCCTCGTCCAATCAGCTCACTCAGTCAGAAGATTATTTTGTGTAAAAATGCGATCTAAAAGAATAAATAATAGAAGTTGCACTGAAATGTTGTCCACCATGTTAGGTTTAATCATTGCAAATATTTTATATAGAAATTATGCATGTCTCTGAGAGTCAGGAAGCTCTCTCAAAGCTGTGAATATATATATATCCTGTATCCTATATATATATATATATATAGGATACAGGATATATACTGTAGATTATGTACAGTAGATAGATTATACTCACTCATTGTCTTATACTACTTTATATATAAATACTGTTCCAAATAATGACATAGTTCATGTTTTCTTCACTATATAATCCAAATATGAGTCGATATAAAAATGAAACATACACTCTCCACCCAATCCAAAGTCAGTACAGGATTTTAAGAGACCGAGATGTCCTTGGGTCAGAATCAGATTGATGAGCATATCTTATACAATTAGACCAAGTCATTAAGTCATTATGATAAAATAATGCTGAGTATAATTATTGAGCTGAGGGATGCAATGTGCAGTAACTCAAACAGTATATGGGTTAAAAGAAGCACTCGCATGCTGAACACATCTATCTCACCCGAGCTTTCTTTTCTGCTGAGCTTGGATGAACGCTCACTAATCCAACAGGCCAAGGGCAAAAAAGAGAGAGATGGAGAGAAAGAGAGGGAAATAAGAATAGATTATTTGTTCCACAAGCCGAATATCAAGTGCTGAACCCAAAGCCCTACAGGGACGCTGATAAAGCAGAGGGCCATTTTTATAGACAGTCCACTTATTCCTGTCCCCACCACGCACAGAAAGAACGATAACTCTCTATTCCTCCTGGGCCGAGCGCTGAAAGGGCCGCAGGGAAAAACCTTTCACCGCTTTAATTGATCAAGAAGAAGCCTGATAAAGGGGACCGTCCTGAATCACAGCACAAAGGGAAGGCCGTTTAGGGCAAGCGTAAAAATATGACTCATTATGTAGGCTTATTGTATGGTATTAACTGTACATTTGCTTTTTAAAAGAAGGTTATTATTATGCATGACCTCTGAGGTAGGTCATTTTTTTAAAGTGCACATTCTGCATTAACTTATTTCACTTTGTTACCTAGAGGAATTGGTGCCAGAGGAAGACATTTTTCAAGATACATACAAGCATAAAAAGGCAGCACAATGGCTTAGTGGTTAGCACTGTCGTCTCATGCCTACACGGTTGAGGGTTCAATTCCTGTCTCAGGTCTGTGTGCATGTTCTCCTCGTGCTTGGGGTTCCTCTGGGCACCCCCCAGATGTGGATCCCCCCACAATCCAAAGACATGCAGATAAAGCTAATTGGCTTTATCAAGTTGCCCATAGTGTGTGAATGTGTGTGCCCTGCGAGCGATTGGCACCCTGTCCAGTGTGTACCCTGCATTGTTCCCTAAGTCTCCTGGGTTAAGCTCCAGGTTCCCTGTGATACAGTATGAAGTGGTGTAGGTGATGAGTGAGTGACAATACAAGCATAAAAATGTGTTTAAAGAAATTATGTGAATAATAATAATAACAATAATAATAATAATAATAATAATAATAATAATAATAATAAAGCAAATTGAGAGAAATTGCAAATAATTTCAAGGTAAAAAATTGTTCAAGCTATGTGAACAAAAACAGCCAGGTTAAGAATGACTTTGACTTTGCATCAATGTATCTAAATGGAAATTACAGTTATTAAACCGATTAATATTTATATTTCAATATAAAACAAATCAATAGACAATCTCTCTCAATACTATTAGCATTCACTCCCACAACTCTCCCGCGATGTGACGCTTACCGTCACGCCCCTTTTTAAAACTTTGCGCGAATCACAAGCCCGAGTTGGGACGTAAATTTGCATACGTCCGCGCTCCGGCGCAACCCGCTAAGGAACTTTTGCACCAATCAAAAATGTGGGTTTGGGTTACGATATTTGTATACGCGTGCGCAGTGCGCGCGCTTCTGAAGCGCGCGAGACTTCAGTGTTCGGATGAAAGCAGTGTGTTGTCATCGTTACTGAGGTAAGGTAAGTTATTTACGTGTTGCTTTTGATGTTATATATCATCAATGTTAATAAAAGTATAGCTGTATTAACCTGTGTGTTAAAGTGCGGGCGAAATGTCGTGCTATGGACGTGCTTTCCCTCGTCCGGTTTGGTCGACGAGGAGCTAGCTAGGTTAAACGTTCACTACACAAACGGCTAAGTTGTGTTTCAGACTGATTACTTGTAAAAACGTCATTATTTATTGTTGTTATTTGCGGAGGTAATTGTTTATTTTATTCCCTGTGTTGTGTGCTTACTTAGTCAGTCGATATTTGAATAAGCAAGATAGTGTACTACAAGTAAGGTAAAAGTAGCCTGTACAGTACTGTCTATTGCTCATATAGTGCATAAGTATTTACCCCCCCCCCCCCCCCACTGCAACTTATAATTATTTTGTGTAAAATAATGAATAAAGAGATATACAGTAAATATTGTGCAACATGGCTATGCAGTGAGTATGTGCAGTAACTACAGAATAGGTAATTTTATGAAGTGGAAAAGAGGTTTTAAGCAGGAATATAACCAGATATTGTCTATTAAAGTTGCCTTTTGTTATGATCTACAGCCATCTTACAGAGCAAAGTCCCAAGCATATTATTGCCAAAATCACATGATTTGTTGTTCAAACGAATGAGCAGTTATGTAAATATGACATGTCATGTCAAGTCAAGTAGGCTTTTATTGTCATTTCAACCATATACAGTTCAGTACACAGTGAAACGAAACAACGTTCCTCCAGGACCAAGGTGCTACATACATGCAACGACAGAGTTTTACATTTTTAAGTTAACCTAAAACTATCAATTTCTACTGAGTTCTATGTTTTAACTCAGATGGCGTGAGCAAAGGCATATCTTTATGTGTATATCCGAAATATGAATAGATGGCTCAGTAATGATTCTCTTTAAATAACTTTTACCTTGCTGAGAGTATCGGTCCAAATGTTGTTTGAAGATATACACACACTTCTGTTTATGCTCTTCTGTAAGTTTTTAGTGAGGCACCAGGTATACCCTGAGACCAATAAAAAAAAAAAGAAGAATCACAGCACGCTGCTTTTCTTTTGTGCAAATCACATGTGGTGTATCCATATTTGCTCATACCGCAGTTACAAGTGAACCGATGTAACATGTTCACACCTGCACAGCAGTTACTGGGGCGACAGCAGCCTTGACCGGAAGCACAAATCTTAATATAATTGGAGTGCGAATAATTTTCGACTCACCCTCGTAACAGCATGCTTGATGGCTGCAGGTTTTGTTGTGTGTGTAAAAAAAAAAAAAACTAACAAAAAAAAAAGTATTTCAAAGTGTGCTTTCTTTGTAATAAGATCTCTCTCACTCTTTTTTTTACTAAGCTGTAAGTCATAGCTAATGTTATTCATACCGTGACAAATAATCAATAAGAGCCTTTTTTTAAACAGTGTTTTAGTAAATCCTAGAATTAAAAGGATACATGGGTAAGAAATTGACATTTGTTTACAAAAATGCCTGAAATCAAGCTAAATGTCTCACAGGATGGAGTGAAAATCGATCGGCTGCCTTTCTTTCAAAGCCCAAAGTAAATTTTTTTCTCTTTTTTTCCTCCAACGTGAGCTTTTGTACAGCCAAGTCGGATTCATGACGTCTTTTGTTCATGTGTTGGCAGAACTTCTGACTCTGTGTTTAATACAGCTCTAAATATAATAACTGGAATAGGAAAAAAGAGCTCATTGCAGGGATTAGGATCAGATATGTCAAGAAATAATGCTCTAATTATTTTTTTTTTCTATTTTAAGCTATATAAGTTTTAAATTATAACTGAGACATCGAAGTGTTCGGCTCTCTGAAATTGTGAAACATATTTTTTTTTTTGAAGTAAGGAATAAAAGCTTGTGCTGATAAAGGAAAATAGTTTTTTTTTTAAATGACCGTGAGGTGTAGCTACTGCATTAATGACACGTCATACTTTTCTCATACCTGTTTATACAGTGCTGTGAAAAAGAATTTGCCCCTTCCTGATTTAAAAAAAGGCATATTTGTCACACTTAAATGATTCAGATCTTAATTTTTTTTATATATATATTTACACAAAGATAACACAAGTAAATACAAAATGCAGTGAAAAAGTAATTGCCCCTAAACCTAATACCTAATATTTATTTATTTTTTTGAGTCATTCAGACTTGCTGGTGTGTTCGTCCTACTGCGTAACCTAAGTGTGCTTAAGCATGAGGTCACAAACCAATGACTGGTCATTCTCCTTCAGGATTTTCTGGTGCAGAAAAAAAGAAGTAAAAATATAAATAAATATAATAAATAAATAATAATAATATTGCGAATTCATGGCAGAATTATGGCAAGTCAACCAGGTCCTGAATGTACAAAGCAGTCCCAAATCATCACACTACCCCCACCATGTTGCACTGTTTATGTATGATGATATTTTTATGAAACGCTCTGTTAGTTTAGTGCCACATGTGACGGGACGCACACCTTCCAAAAAGCTCGGAAAATATACGATCAGACGTCTTGGGGAGAATCAGGGTGTTGTTATCGGATGTGAGACGACGTCAGGTGACCACAGGTTTCATGTATGTTTGGACAGCTTTTTAAATCATCATTTAAAAAGTGTATTTTGTGTTTACTTCGGTCATCTTTTGTAGAATTAAAATTTGTCTGATGATCTGAGCTAGATGAATGATGAGTCATTTGAGTCTGAAAAACGTGCAAATAAAATAAATAAAGGAAGGGGCAAATACTTTTTCATGGCACTATAGTCTGTAAGGAAGATGTTATCATGTTCTCACATGAAGCTACTATAAACAGTCTGTAAACAATATTGGATAATAATTAACTCTAATAAATTATATAACGTTAATGTGTGTGTGTTTCATTGTGTCATATTTTGTGTTATATTATGTCTCTGCAGTAAAATGGATGACGATTTCAGTCAGTCCCTCACTCCACCTGTCTCTCCCTTCATGAGTGAGGAGCTCGCCGATTCGTCCCTCGCCCGGCCGCCATGCTTCTCATGCGCTTTTGAAAAAGGAAGAGATGAAGCACAAACACTGTCATCAGACAGCTACGTCAGCAGAGGCGTCCTAAAGAGGTACGTGAACACTGATCGCTTAATCTTAAACATCTTAACGTTGCTGCTGTAAAGTGTTTTGTCGATTTGTTTCATTATGGGTAACTTTATGTACACTTTATGATCTATGAATTACTAAGACGTAGTATATAAATAAACAAACAGTAAAATATAAATCATCATCTCATCCATGCCCTCCAGGTTGCTGCTGAAGTTAGATCCGGCTCCCGCAGACTTCGAAGTTGACACCGTGGATCTGTTCGGCTTTTCCTGGGTGACAGAGACTGCGTTGCTGGAGTCGACTCAGCTTCTGTTTGGCTTGTTCAGGTGAGTGCAGATTGCGTGCACGCGCACGTGGGCGATTTGTCCCGACTGCCATGCTGTGTCTTAATTTCTCAATCTGTCCATTCTTTTTAGGCAAAAAGTCTTTAAGTTGGAAAGTCTGGTCCAGTCTAGCTCACATGATTTTGGTAAGCAGAGTTGCACTCATGAGCAATTTTATCACATACAGTACAGTTAGCAAGTGTAATTACAGTCTGTAGTCCATTTCTAACCATTCACAATGCATCAGTGGAAAGGACCTCGGCTGACCAGAAATTATTTGGGTAGTTGTACCATATTCATCACAGCAGTAATGCTAGCTAATTTTATATAGATCATATTTATTTCAATCCCATTGAATTAATTCCTCTTAGAGATTCCAATGTAACTGCCCATTCCTTAAATCAACATGACTTTTCTCACTTAAAAAAACAAGAGTCTGACATATTTAACTTTAAATTAAATTAAGCAAAAAAAAAAAAAAAAAGGTATCTGTTTACTGAACGGTACGTATCTCTGGCGTCTGCCATAATTATTATTTCTAAACAAACTTGGCAATTAATTCACTCCTACCACACGAGCTAAAATGTGTAAATAGTTTAGAGTGCGCCACCTGTAAGATTTATAATGAAGCAGTGCTGTTTTACCGCCTCAAATGCCTCAAAATTCAACTTGACATTAAGCTCGTGCGTTAAGTGGCTGCAAGCACAAAGGCATGTGTGGGCTTTTGACGCACATGATTTTCGACTAATCAGCGATCACTGTGTTTTGAGACTGGTGTAAGTGTGTGTGATGAGTTCATTTGAGATTAATTCGCTCAGAGTTTGGACAAAAAAAAGGCAGATCAAGGGCTTTGAACATTTGCTATTTTAATTATTGTTTTATTTTATTTATTTATTTTTATTATTGTTTATATTGTGGGCCAATCAAACTGAAAACCAGCCAATTCTGGTCATCGACCGGTTTGTCTCTATTATAAACATGAAAAAAAAAAGTTTTAAAAAAGTGGATTAATACATGAATGATCACACAAAAGGATTGTGATTCATAACTGAATTAATCTGTTTTTAGATGTCCAAAGCATTTATAATCAGAATGTAGCTAATTCTGATAGGTCTAATCTGCTGTAAATATAACCAAAAAAGACAAAGTATTTTTCTTCAATTTTGAGAAAAAAAACTTTTGAGGTACTTTTGAGGTGTCGCACTGTTCAGATTGACATTATTTCAGCATGCGGTTTTATTAGCCATTAATCTCATTATTCGTGGCATATTAGGGTCCATGTAAACACGTATTCATTACCTGGAATCTAAGAAGGCTGACACTGGGACTTACAGATAAAGACTTTTTATTTATTAACTTTTTTTATTAATTAACATTAATGTTTCTGGACTCTCTCAGGTCAAGCAAGTAGCCTTCATTATGAAGCAGAAGAGCTGAGGCAGCAGTGCGTGCTGTTTCTCACCTACGTTAAAGTGTTTGTTCACAGGTAACGCTTCACATCTGTCCTTATTTGAATATATATGACTGGTAGATGTATCAATAGATATTTATAATAATTAGTTTTAGCAAATTAGATTTGAATTGATTCTCAAATTATGAAAAGCGTTAATGTTTGTTTATGCATGCGTCATCTATTGCCACTTGAGTGATTTGTTAGCTAGTTACTATATGTAGTACTGAACCATTGTGGTAAAGTGTGTTCTCCTGCTGCTGTCCTCAGGTTTGTGGAGACACCGTATCCACTGGAGGAGGAGTTCTCCCCGGCGTTCTCTCAGCTGGAGGCGCAGTTTCCCTCTGCTTTAGTGGAGCAGCTGTTCAGCGTCACGCTGCTCATTGGGCGACTTAAAGATTTACCGGCAAACGTCCAAAGCGCCTTTACCATCCATCACCAGGGAAAGGTAAACAGCTTCATGTTATTTATAGCACTGTTGGCCATTTTAGTTGGCACGCTGATGATATCTTTTTACAGACAGTCCCCGACTTACGAACATTCGACTTATGAAAACATGTAACTGTAAATTCCACAGAAACGAATGGACCACAGTTCTATGAACATTCTTAGATGCAAACAAATCACGGAAATATCTCGCGTGTATTGTTTGGGGAAAAAACAGACACCGCGGTGCACCAGATACCAATATTTACAATGTGTAATATTAACTTACAATGTGTTAGTGAATGTATAAAATGTCTAAAGTTCGGTATATTGTATGTGGGGGAGTGGAAGAAATGAGTCGGCCTCACCGGTTTCAATGAATCAGTCTGGGAGCACGATAATAGAAAATGTCTCTCCTGTAAAGCTGTCCTGATGGTGAATAATCCTAATTTTGGAAAATCCGCAATAAAACAGAGTTCACAGTTCAATACAGTGGAAAACAGCTCTGAGACAAAATGGCGTCCGGGATTCCCCTCGCAATTTAAAGCCTCAGAGACAACACTTACATTTGACGTGTGTGAGATTCATTTCTTGGAGGGGAATGGTTCATAAGTCAGGGACTACCTGTATATTTAATTATTGCTTCTTACATTTACATTAGAGATGCACTGGTTGATCAGCCCATGACCAGAACGGGCCGGTTTTCATCTTGATAGGCCGATGATTAGCCGTTCAGCCTCATATATAACTGATTCTGCGCTTCCAAATGGAGCAACAGAAACACATTTTTATGGCGTTATATTATCAAAAGTCACACGTGTTAATAAGCCTCCAATCAGCCTTTTTCCTCAGACACTGTGAGTGAATTATTCTCAAAAGAGACTCATTACACACACCAGTCTCAAAACACAGTGAGCGCAAATTAGTCTCACAACTCGCACGCTTTAGAAACTATACATGCCTGCGTGCTTGCAACTGCTTAACATGCGTTCATTGTCAGGTTGAGTTTTTAGACTTTGTGGGTTATTTGAGGTGTTTAGAAATAATCATGACGGAAGACATAACGGAACTGCTTAGTATAACTGTTTTAAATGCATTTTTTAATAAATGCATTGTTCTGCCCTTGGTTTTTATGGGACAAAACTAATGTTATAAGAAGGAACGGGTTACCTTTATTAACTCAATGTGCAATTCAGGTGTGAAATTTTGAATAAAACTAAGGTATATTACTTTGAAGTTATAGCTCAGCATATGCTTAATGATGCAAGGCCTTAAAATTGTAACAAAATCTTAAAAAAAAAAAAAAAAGTTTGGAAATCTGGAAATTTTTAAAAATCATAATTCTTACAGAATTGCAATATATTACCATGTAATATTGGTCCCTGGTGATTCCCATCCCTGAAGTCTGAGGTTTATAAGCAGACTATCTCATAATTCTTCAGATGTAACCCAAAATACCCAAAATATCAAAGCTTGTTGCAATAGATACTCTTTGGTGTCGATAAGGATTTCTTGCGTTTTCACATGAGACATGTATTCATGTGAAGGCTATTGAACAATACACTAGCTACTGAAATGGTTAAAGGGCTGAGACCTCGGTTGCTAGGCAGCTGTAAAATATGTTTTTAGATAGCTAATAACCAAGGCTAAGGGTTTAGACAGCAAAGAGGCAAGTTTTTATTATTATTATTATTATTATTATTAAAATGAAGACATGGTTGCAGTATAAAAATCCAATATAAAGCATATCAACTACTCTGGAGGACAAAAATGACTTGAATGCTAATCAAACATTAGTGGGTTTTGCTGTATTGAGAAACATTGACACATTTATAATTACTGAACTCTAAAATGGTGTGAAAATTCCATTGAGTAGAACAGAAATGTGAAATCTACTCAAACACCTTGAGTGTAGCTTTTACAGACCTGTACTGTGTCGTAGAACACACTCTGGAGAAAGCACTGTCTGCCCTCTTCTACATACATGAGCGCACAGTTAGTTTTCAACAACGAATGGCTATAATTATAGCTCGTGATTCAGCCTCTGATTGTACTGTTCTGTTCCTTAACAATTCATTTCGAAAGAAATTAACTGTGTCATTTTGTTTTTTCAGCTTTTCCCTCCATCATGGCATTTATTGCACCTTCATTTGGACATCCACTGGGCCATACTGGAGATCCTGCATATTTTGGGGCAGAAAATGACAGGTAATTTATCAAAGTTTACTGAACATGATGCTATCGGGGTAGGATTTCTATGAATCCCCGTGTGGTGAGTGTGACAGGGATATTTTATAGCAAGCTATTTTTATTCAGTTTCTAAGGAACTCATGAGAACGTTTTCAGGGGAAAAAAATCCCACGTAGATAATGTCTGTCTGATTATTCATAGTGTTTATGTGAATCCAAAATATCTAACATGCACTCCTGTGTTTGCAGGTCAGGTTGTGTATGCTCGACAGTTTGTTGACCTAACAGGAGAAACTCTTACCAATGTCAGCCTGTTCGAAGATCACCTCACCAACCTGCTGTGTGACCTTATTACTCTAGCAATGAACAAGTACAGCAAGGTGTGTACATGTGTATCAATGGATGCCTGTGCCTTTCGTTCTTAAGCTAAGGTTAAGTTAGAAAAAAAAAAAAAGGATATTGTTAATGTACGAGGGTGAGTCAAAAATGATCTACACTCCAGATATATTAAAACTTCTGTTGGCTGCCCTGTCCTATTAGCACTTCTTGTTCAAGGTTACTTCCTCCTCAATCACTGCTGTGCAGGTGTAAACATGTTGCATTATTTCATTAGTAACTGCGGTGTGAGCAAAAATGGATGCACCACTTGCGAATTGTACAAAAGAAGAGCAGCATGCAGTAATTTATTTATTTATTTATTTTTTGGTCTTTGGCTGTACCTGGTGACAAAACAACTCGCAGAAGAGCATAATCAGAAGCATTTTTATATCAGCAAACAAAATTTGGACCGATACATAAGGAAGGTCAAAGAGAATGATTACTGTTGACGATACATGAATTCATCACTACAAGCCTGAGAACTGGCTCAGTTGGCAACAATTGGCTTTAACTTTCTCAATTGGCAACACAGAAAAAGTTAACAAGTCAACCATCAGCTGGAAAATTGATGCTTAAATTTTTCTGGGATTCTCAAGGGCCAGCAATCAGCAGTGTTTGTTACAGTGAGACGCTCCCTCCCTATAGTCTGGATTCCACTCTATCGGACTTCCACTTGTTTGTTCCCCTGAAAGCAGCCCTATGAGGAAGAAGATTCATTTCTTATGAAGAAGCGGCGCATTCAGGCTCGCAGCTCAGCCCAAAACATTTTTTTAATAAGGGAATACAAAGCTTGTTGACAGATGAAAGAGTGAAATTGTATTGAAAAGCAAAGAGATGTCTAAAAAGTTATGTATTTGTCTTTTCTAAAGGTTAATTCAAATGGATTTTATAGCCAGAGTGCGGATAATTTTTGACTCACCCTCATATCTCCCTCTGTTGCTTAAGGTGAGACCGACTGAGGCATTGACAAGCAACCATTATCAATGTCTGTGCACTGGAGAGATCTGGATTCTCCTCATCCATTTTCTGGAACACCGGAGCAAAACCCTACACACACAGGTACACACACACACACACACACACACACACACACACACACACACACACACACACACACACACACTGTATAAAGTCAGCTTGTCGAATGTATACCGTTTAGCTAGCCGATAATCAAATCTCAGGCCATGTCCACACAGAGCTGGGTATTTTTAAAAACTGAGATTTTTTCGTCTTCGTTTTTAAAAATAATCCTGTCCAACGCTCTGTTAAGCGCTGTTAGGAGCCTCCTTAACCAACAGGGGGCTAATCAGAAGCCTACACAAAACGTCATTACCTGTTGCGCTTTGTTTAGGCAGTCTGACCGAGTCTCGTCCGAAATCACCGTCGCTGTCTGCGGGGTCTCTGTGTCGTCACAGTGTTGTACACTATGTAGCAGCAGTGTGCTCAGTAGTACATTCAGGCACCTCTGTTCATTAACATAATGTGTGAGTAGCTGCGCGTGTGTGTACACGCATATAAAAAGTCCAGTATGCAACGTTAACACAGTCACTAGCTTACTGTACATACGTCCGCTATTGTACAAAATATCCTCATAAACAAAGCCGACATCAAATCAAGGAGACAAAGCACACAGACAATTACATCATCGACACCAGGTGACGTTACAATAAGCCGAAATCTTTGTTTCCCCTGTCCACACAACACCACTGGAAATGAGTTTTGGAAAATCTTCACTTTGGACGGAGTTTTCCAAAAGCTCCGTTTTCAACAACCAAAACAGCGTTTGCATGTGGACGAAAGGCGAAAACCGCAGTTTTTAAAAATACCAAGGTTACATGTGGACATAGCCTTTATGTATATGTCGTTATTAATTCCACTGATGTTCTGGACAGTGAAATAATAAACAAATTCCTAGCCAGAAATTTTCTCCTCATAAATGGTGCAGTCTTTAATGTTTTGCTAACTTTATTTAATCCAAAGCCACACACACAAGATTTGCCACATACACACTAGCCATAGTTGGTTAGAAAAAAAAACTTTTATTGTAATTTATTGTCACCATTGGATGAAGATCTAACTGCCGAGTAAAACCTGTAAACAACAAAAGTCCTCCTGAGAATTCATCATCGGTAGGCTAATTTTCCAGAGCTGAGGTAACCACTAGAATGGACTGTGGCAGCATGTTGCAGGCTGCCCTGCTGTCTCTTTAATAAGCTTCAGCTGCTTCAGAATGAGGCGACCTGCGTCCTACCAGGAAAATAACGTCACAGCATATTAACCCGCCCGTTTTCATTTGCATCGTGTCCCTGTTAAGTTTCAGATCGAGTGCAAAGCCGTGCATAGTGCATTTAAAGCTTTATATAATGTTCTAGAGATCATTAGGTGATGTTGAAAAAAGTTTTTTTTTAGATGGTTTTAAATCAATAACCGCATATATTTGTACTTGCTTACATAAGTACATAAAAACATACATGTTTACTTTTACATTTATACAATATACATTTATGCAATAAACTTATAAAGCACTGAAGTGTGCTATATTCAAATTAAAATTTTATTTGTCACATACACAGTCATACACAGTACGATATGCCGTGAAATGCTTAGGCGACTGTCCGTGACCTTAGAATAAAAATAGTCTTTAATAAAGAAAGTAGAAATAGATTTAACTAAGAATAAAATAAATGTACAGTACAAATATACAAATATACAATAAGAAAAATATAAGAAAAATAAAAATATAAGAAAATAAGAGAACCTGGGTGTAAATAC
The DNA here is from genome assembly GCA_011419295.1 of Clarias macrocephalus. Classification (NCBI taxonomy): domain Eukaryota; kingdom Metazoa; phylum Chordata; class Actinopteri; order Siluriformes; family Clariidae; genus Clarias; species Clarias macrocephalus. The sequence continues at coordinate 35,492 of JAAGKR010006441.1, forward strand.
AGAAAAATATATATATACGATATAAGAAAATATAAGAAAACCTAGGTGTACAGTATAGAAAAATATGGAATATAAATATAAATGTCCAGGGGGTGTGCAAGTATGCTGTAAAGTGTTCATACTTAAAGTGTCTTGTGCATATAGGATAAATAGTAATGTAGTGTGAAGGGTGTGCAATGATTGTCCCGAATGTCCAGAGAATAGTATAGTACTATAGTAATATAGTAATATAGTAATATGAATGATGATTACTGTTGCTGTTCATATCGAACACTGAAAACCAGCCAGTCAGAGTGCTTGGAATGCTAGACGACCAGTTCATTCAAGCCAATTCAATTAAATTTTATTAGTATAGCGCTTTTAACAGTTGTCAATTGTTGCTAACCAGCTTTACACATTTATATTATATTACAGTTATACACTCCAGAGATGTCTGCTCCAATGGTTTGCTAGCTAATCTAGCCACTTAAAAAAATTTTTTTTTTATTATAATAAGCTTTCCTTGCCGCTTTCGCCTGTTGTATCGAGGTATTTGGTGTAGCCCTGCTGGCTTTTTAATTGCACTTGACTTTGTTTTGCGGCATTGACCATTGTTAAATAAAAATGAACTGAATTGAATTCATGTAAACCTCACAGTGTGGTGGTGGTCTGTTTTTGCAGTCGTTTTGGGGCTATGTGAATGCACTGCTCGAGTCCACCCTGAAGGGGGCGCCATCAGGAGTCGCAACAAACTGTAAAGACGTGCTCGGGTTTACGTGGTGGCTGATCACACACCTCGCACAGCTTGGAATGCGCAACCGTAACGGAGCACTTCAAAATGAGGTAAGATACGGATAGGTTATTAAAGATGAAATAACCATATAATTGCTCACCGAAATGGTATTATCGTCGTCATAAAAGGTGTTTTATGTTTTACGTTTTTACTCAAAATTACTCTGCACCATCTGACCAATCAGAATGAATTGAGAATCCAATCAGTCTTGTAATATGGTGTAGTGTATAGTCACAGCACTTGTATGAAATGGTATGTGGACAACATGCAGTAAAATACATTACATTATAACTTCACCGTAATAGGAATGAAAATACAGTGGAACCTTGGATTACGAGCATAATTTGTTCCGGAAGTGGGCTTGTGTTCCAAAACACTCATAAACCAAATCATCATTTTCCCATAAGAAATAATAAAAACTAAAATTATTCGTTCCACAACCCCAAAAATTAAATACATAAAAATAATTAATACAATCTATAAAATGAAAATAAAACAAATTAATCTGCACTTTACCTTTTAAAAAAAAGTACAAATAAATCCCGACAGATAAGTGTTTCCGTTGGTGTGTGTGTGTGTGTGTGTGTGTGTGTGTGTGTGTGTGTGTGTGTGTGGAATTAGCCCCTTCCCTCGCCTCGTTTTACACAGTAACACTCCTCCTTCCTCTCCCCACCTCGCTTTTTAAGTTTCACAACAAACACACACCGTTTTAACACAAAAAAAGGAACTCTCTCTGACACTGGCATGAGCGCATGCTAACGGAATCACTTTTTAAGTTGCGCAACAAACGGACAAACACAACGGAAACACCATTTTAACAGGGAAAAAAGAAATCTCTCTGACAGTGGCATGACCATACTAAGGGAATCACTGCGGTAAAGTAAAAAAAACAAAACAAATGAACCAGCACCTTTCCTTTGAAAAGAATTGCGACAGAGCAGAGTTTCTGTGTGTTTGTGAGGCCGTGGAGGGGGTGAAAAGGCGAGAGAGCGTCTGTGCGTGTGTCAGGGTATTTGTGTGTGTCGGTGTCAAATTACGCGCACGCACACATATAAAAGACGCTGAAAGAGGGAGTGAGATGTTGATTATGCAAGTAAGAGACGAGCACTAAGACCTAGCAGGGGAGACGATTACACACAATTCCGCAGCGCAAGAGTGACGCTCGGCGTCAAAATAAGAGTCGATGCGTGATTACATGATACTTGACTCTTGTAAACTAATACTTACTCGGTTTCCGATTAAAAATTTATTTTAAATCTTTGCTCGGTTTGCGTAACACTCGTAAACCACGTTACTCGCAATCCGAGGTTCCACTGTAATAATTTACTGCATTTATGCTTTGGTGCATATATACAGTATAAAAGTCTACCAGACAAAGGCAAACATTTTCTATCATGTACATATATAATTCTTCTTTCTATGTTTATGGTTACTGCACTATATGTGGTATACTGTAATAGCACTATAGCACTGTAATGCACTATATGTCAGATGTGGTTCTGCTTTCCTTATACGTACTGTCTACGGTCTTATATTGAATTCAAAAACATTTTGAGATCATCTCGTCATTTAGACAATTATCATCTTGTTTTATAGTTTCAACTTGTATGTAATTTCATAAAACATTATACAGTTGTACTTCAGCATACGAACGCCCCGCCTCACGAATTTTCGCCTTAAGAACTTAAATTTTTCCCAGAAATTGGCCTCGGCATACGAAGTCCATCCTTGTGTGTATGTCCGGGAGCCGTTCAAAAGTTGTTTGCGTCAGTTTAAAGCCGAGCAAAGCAAGTTTAAATATTTATCTTGTGGGTTTTGCATTTTATGCAAAATTTAGTGTGGATATAACACCATGGATCCCAGGAATGTTATCAAGGATGGCATCAAGGAGAAAAGGGAGCCACTTTCAGTTTGGTTCTTAAGAGGAATCATAAATTAAGATTAATGAGGTTTAATGTCCGTTTATTTTATGTATTACTTTATTTATGTCTTTTGTGTCTAAATGTTTTAAATGTGTTCTAAATGATTATAGTTTTGGAAATAAGTAATATTGGTTATTTCTTTTAGGTGGCTTGAACGCATTATCTGCATTTACATTATTTTCTATGGGAGACTATGTTTTGCAATATGAATTTTCTCCTTAAGGACTCCTCTCCGAAACGGATTAAATTTGTACGTTGAGTTACCGCTGTATAACCGTAAAATGTTTTGCAGAAACAGTTGGATGACAACTGGAGTTTTGTGTGTGATCTTCTGAAGTCCAGCTGTGACATAAAGGTGTGTTTGTATGCTGTTATGGTCCTTCCTGTACATCATGCATTTAATTGCATTTAATGTTTGAATAATTCCACGCAGTTTTTAAACTTGCAGTGTCATAAAATTGACATCACTTGAAGTCTGGATGCTTAGGATGCTGGGGCTGTGGTTCTGTTGTTTATAGAGACACTGGGCCTAAAACAGCATGTGCTGAAATATTTTCAGTTGTACCACAGCAGTTTAAAACACTATTAGTTTTTTTTTTTTTTTTTTTTACACACCGGGTTATGCAATGTCAACAAAACATGATATGTCAGTTAATATGAAGCAAATATGCATCGACGTATATGTTCGTGTGCAGGCGGCGGTACAGGAGGAGCAGATGCGGATGTACGTGCACTGCTGTCTGACTCTCAGCGTCGTGTGGGGCCCCAGCCTCGGTGCCATCAACACACTTTGGGATTTTTTCAGCAAAAACCTTGTGCGTTATTCTTTCTTTCTTAAACTTTTTTTTTTCTGTGTCTGTGAAACTTTTATTTACATTTTTTCTTTTTATATTCCGGGATTTCCTGTGCCGTTTTGTCTGCAGAATGGATCGTTCTCAGTACCCTGGTTAGGTGTGACTGGACTGGCCAGTATCGGCTCAACCCCGCTGGCTCTGCTGGAACAGGCCAAGAGCTGCTGTAGCCCCGCCCCATTGGACTCCACTAAACACACCCACCTCTATCGCTCCACCAATTCCTTCCTTATTTTCCTGCGGATCCTTGCGCTGCACCTGAAACAGGAAAGCGGCGCCCCCTGGAGGCAGATCAAGGGCAGGTCAGTGTGTTTGCCTCTGTGTCTGTCTCTGTGTATGTGTGTTAGGGGGATGTCTCTGTCTGTCTGGCTCTGTGTCTGTCTGCTGGTTTGTTTGTGTGTGTGTGTTTGGAATGGAATAAATCTGCATAATGACTTCCTGCTGTTTGGAACGTGAAACACACACGAAGGCTAATTAGCTAACGAGCGTGGCGGTTAATTCTCCTTAACGAAGACGCTCGCTTCTCCAGCAGCATCGGGGCGGGAGCCGAGCTGGTCAGGATCCAACACACACGCGCTGCGCGCATACACGTACACATGCACACACAGAGCCTGCGGCGGAGCGCCGGTCGTTGTGTGTGTGTGTGTGTGTGTGTGTGTGTGTGTGTGTGTGTGTGTGTGTGTGTGTGTGTGTGTGTGTGTGTGTGTGTGTGTGTGTGTGTGTGTGTGTGTGTGTGTGTGTGTGTGGCATTAATAAGACCAGCAGGGAGAGTGTGTTCATCTCTGACTCTTGAATCTGCAGCATCTGTTCATCTGTGGAGAAAAGCTGTTTGGGATAAACAAACAGATAAACAAACAAACAGATAAACAAACTAGCAAACAGGAAGGTTGGAATAGATGTAAGGATTTTTTTTTTCTCGTTCAATGTCCGGATAAATATATTGTTTTAATGGTCTCGTTTTTGTTATATCACTTCATTAGAGTCCCTATTTATGAGGATGTAAAGAAATTCACTGATATTAATAAGTATATTATTTGCTAATTTGCATACAAAAAAAAAAACCCAACAAAGTAAAAAAAATAATTTTGAGTTGCGTGAATGCCAGACGAAAGCAAACGTCATGCAGTACTGGTACCGAGCCCGGATAAAATGGGAGGGTCACGTCAGGATCAGGAAGGGCATCCAGCCTAAAACCCAAGCCAAGTTTTGAGCATGGATCGATAGTCCGCCGTGGCGACTCCCTGACTGGAGCAGCCAAAAGACACGACAGCAACTTGGTTTTAATGGTGAACTTGAGTTGTTTCCCTGCCATGGATGCGCATCGATATCCAGTCTCACTCTGCTAATACTCTGCTGAAGTTCCAGACTCGAACATGACAGAAAAATCTTCATTGTGTACAATACAAAGCAGTTATATCCTAAATCTGTTTTTTTTTTTTTTTTTTGTGTCCTTCAACTCATCATCATCTCCTCCTTTATTTAACTGACCTGTTAGTGTTTGTGTAAAATGGCAGTGCACAGTGGAAGTGTGAGAGTTTTTGCCAGATTTAGCGTTTGATAAGTGATGGAATAAAGCAGTCAGCGGTAGTGCACTCAGTCTGGCAGACTCTCTGGTGCGGGTCAGCGTCTGTGGGGGGTCGTATTGATTTTCTAGCCCCCCCCCCCAAAGCTCCAGTGAGGGATGTGTGTTTGTGTGCGAACATGCGTGTGTCTGTAGAGCTACAGAAGTGTCTCACTGTTTCTGACATTTAACATGATCTTTAAAGCCATTTAACCCTCCTGCCCTGGAGGATCTCTCTCTCTCTCTCTCTCTCTCTCTCTGATTCTCACACAGACTTTTCAGCATATGCAGATTTACGCACGCACATGGTCTCACGTTCATGCATTTCAATCGTAAAAAGTCACACTTTCCATATCTGTATGATGGTCTGTCTTTCTGTCAGTCTGACTCCCCCCCCCTCTCTCTCTTTCCCCGTAGAATCTACTCCAAGTTTCACGAGCGCCGCATGGCCGAGCTGTCCGAGAGCGGCCTCCATCACTTCCTGATACTCTTCCTAGTCTTGTCCCTCTGCGCCGATCTGGAGGACGCCACAGGCCGCGCCTTCGATCTCCTGGCTCTGCGGTTGCCCGCGGCAACGACGGTGATGTCATGGCGAGGTCGATTAGCTCTGCTGCTCGGGTACGTGGAGCGGGGCGTGGATGTGGGCGGAGCTGCCATGAGGATCTCCGACTGTTTCAAAAGCGCTGCACGAGACTTTTACCTTAAGACCACACCTGTGCCGAGGAGGACAGAGCTATGGCGCTTGATCTCCGCCTACCTGGAAGGCGTGGGCCAGGTGTGGCAGACCAGCGCCACCTTGTGTCTGTCTGAGGAGAAGCTGATTAACGAAGGGTTCGGCATGCTGCTACCTGCCTGTGGCGCTAAAGAGCTTGACACAGTGCTCGATTTCTTACAGATGGCATTGACACAGTTACGGTAAGCACACACACATGACACACACATGACACACACATGACACACACATGACACACACATGACACACACATGACACACACATGACACACACATGACACACACATGACACACACATGACACACACATGACACACACATGACACACACACACTGAGAAGTTCAGTGTTGAAGTAATTGTGTGTAGTGTGTTATGTTTATTTGAGTGCTAATCTGTCAGGAAGTTAGAAACCGATTAGCAGCTACAGGGTCACACAGACAACTCGACCCCTCTGTCACACACACACACACACACACACACACACACACACAAAATCATGAATGAGAATGTGATGAGCATCATTAGTGTCTGATTGGCTCCTGGTCTGAGGCATGTGCTCAAATTTTTTCTCCACATTCTGTAATCACGCTAACGATTTCCGAAGTCCACGTTATACCCCGCCCCCTTAATCAGGCATTAATTGTGTTGGTGTGAACGCATTCATCATAACGATAAAGACCTCATTTGTTAGAGCATATCTAACAGTGAGGGCGTTTCACAAACCGGCTCGGTATGCTGAGCCCTGGCTGCGTCCTCGGGTCTGTTAATGCGCCGGCGTGATCCCCGTTCGCTACAGCCAGTAGTGCTCTGAGTCTGTTTACATACTAATTGTTAAACTAAATTTGGTAACTAGTACTGTAATACGAAGGTGGGACTAAGCCAGGCTTGGTAAAGACATCACAAATCCTGTAGATACCCTATAAGCAAGTCAACATCTCCCTAAGCCACACAAATGTGTGTATTTTTTTTTCTTCTTTTCGTCTCCTCCCCCTGTATGTGTGTGTGTGTGTGTGTGTGTATATGTGTATATATATATATATATATATATATATATATATATACACACACATATACACAGTACAGACCAAAAGTTTGGACACCCCTTCTCATTCAGCGAGTTTCCTTTATTGTGTTCTTTATTGTGTTCTTTAGCCCAAACGCGTCTCTTCTGCTTGTTGCCTGTCCTTAGCAGTGGTTTCCTAGCAGATCTTCTACCATGAAGGCCTGATTCACACAGTCTCCTCTTAACAGTTGTTCTAGAGACGTGTCTGCTGCTAGAACTCTGTGTGGCATTGACCTGCTCTCTGATCTGAGCTGCTGTTAACCTGTGATTTCTGAGGCTGGTGACTCGGATGAACTTATCCTCCGCAGCAGAGGCGACTCTCGGTCTTCCTTTCCTGGGCCGGTCCGCATGTGAGCCAGTTTCTTTGTAGCGCTTGATGGTTTTTGTGACTGCACTTGGGGACACTTTCAAAGTTTTCCCAATTTTTCGGACGGACTGACCGTCATTTCTTAAAGTAATGATGGCCGTTTTTTTCTTCACTTAGCTGCTTTTTTTT
>JAAGKR010006442.1:8133-19849 GCA_011419295.1 Clarias macrocephalus
TAGTAGTAGTAGTAGTAGTATATCACATGGTGATGGTCTGAAAGTGTTGATTAATTTTCTGCACCAGCAGCTCTGTAGTAGTTGTACATCTGCAAATCACAGGTTTATATTAATGAACTCATTTTATGTTTTCATTATAGTAAGAGCTCACTCACAGTTACATCACGTAAACAGATTAACATGCGTGTGCAATCTTTAAGTGGTTGATAAATTTTTCTGTAAGGAGACATTTATGTAATGTTTATGGGATGAGTCTTCAGCACAGCTGTGTTTCTGAGGGAAAAGGGAGGATGGTGAGGGAACTACTGATTATAGCTAGTGTATATGACAACAAGAACTAAATTGTCCTGTGGGCTTTTTAAAAACATCATTAACTCTAACTATAAACTAAAATAATTTATTAATGCAGATCAACTAATTACTGGCAAAATTTCTGCAGGATGAGAGGAATACAACACTGTGCGTAGTCTAATACATCATAAATAATTATGATTTTTCAATAAATGAAAAAGGCAAAAGAAAGTCTAATACGTCTGGATCAGTTTATAAGATTTAAAATTTTTGGAGATTTCCCCCAAACCATTATGTACAAAAGGAGGAAGATCGGTCATCATCACATTCACACCATGGAAAAAGTCATCAGAATTGATGTTACAGATTAATGTTTATACATATTAAATAGATAAGACTTCAGCTAAATCACGTTAATTTTAATCATCTGTTCCACAGGAGGAATACAAACAATTCCTGAACCGGCTTTCGTGCCAGTGGCTATTGTGGCTATACCCGGAGTAGTAGATGGTATGAGAGGATTAAAACACTTTGATTAGTCTTAAGGATGCACCAATTGTAAAATTCTGGCCTGATACGATACACATGTCATAAATCATATGCCATCTATTGTTATGAAATAATCTGTGAGGATTAGATTTCCTCCAAACCATTATGTACGACGGGAGGAAGATCTTTGGTTATCACATTCACACCATAATAAAGTCATCAGAGTTGATGTTACAGGTTCATTTTTATACACACTAAATAAAGATTTTAGCTAAATGACATTAATTTGATTATCTGTTCCACAGATATCAAGGAGGAGAAATCTTTCCAGGCTGTTTCATTGGGGAACATTGCCGGTAATCCTGAAACAGCAGAACACCAAACACCTTACCACTCATCACTTTACACAGATACTGATAAAAAAAAAAGCTCTCCGTTCTGTCTTACAAGATCACTCTGAGACCTTATTATTATCATTATTCTTGTTATTATTACAGTATTATTATTATAATACTTTTTATTATGTGTAATATCACATGGTGATGGTCTGAAGGTGTTGATTAATTTTCTGCACCAGCAGCTCTGTAGTAGTTGTTACATCTACAAATCACAGGTTTATATTAATGAGCTCGTTTTATATTTTCATTCTTGTAGTAAGAGCCAGTGGCGGACTGGTCATCTGGAGCACCAGGAGTTTTCCCGGTGGGCCGCTGGCTAATAAGGGCCGGGTCAGTCAGTACGCAAATATCTAAAAAATGACAGAAACCATAATATTGCATATCTTTTCTACGCATATGAATGAGTGCGTTTAGCACGGGCGGCGCCGACAAAGAGCTTGTGTTTGTTACCACGCATGCAGATGTATTGCCCTTCCTCAATATTAATTAGTTTGGTCTATTCCATCCATGTTCTGAAATCAGAGTTGATGTTACAGGTTAATTTTTATACACATTAAATAAAAACTTAAGCTAAATCACCTTAATTGTAATCATCTGTTCCACAGACTCACCAAGGACAGAGACGACGAAGGGGATGTCCAAGGTCACCACTCATCACTTTACTCAGATACTGACAAAAAAAACCCTCTCTGTTCCGTTTTATAAGCTCATTCTGAGCCATTATTATTATCATCCTGTGTGAGATCACAGTGGTCAGAATATGATGATTAATTTTCTACACCAGCAGCCCTGTAGTAGAAGGTGGCATGAGAGGAGTAAAATACAGCGGAACCTTGGATTACGAGCATAATGAGGAAGTTATTCCAAAACACTCGTAAATCAAATCAGATTTTCCCATGAGAAATAATGAAAACTCAAATTATTCGTTCCACAGCCCAAAAAAATGCATACATAAAATACATAAAAATAATTAATACAATCTATAAAGTGAAAATAAAAGATTGACCTGCACTTGACCTTTAAAAAAAAGTAAAAATAAAGTGTTTCCGTTTGTGCGTGCAGGCGCTGTGTGTCTGTGTGGAATTAGCCCCTTCCCTCGCCTCGTTTTACACAGTAACACTCTTCCTCCCTCTCCCCACCTCGCTTTTTAAGTTTCACAATAAACACACACGCACACAATGGAAGCACTGTTTTAACGGAGAAAAAAAAATTCTCTAATGACCCTGGCGTGAGCGCATACTAACGGAATCACTGCTGTAAAAATAAAAACAAAAACACATGAACCAGCACCTTACCTTTTGAAAAGAATCGCGACAGAGCAGAGTTTCTGTGTGCGTGAGTGAAGCCGGGGAGGGGGGTGAAAGCAGTGTGTGTGCGTGTGTCGGTGTCAAACTACGCACGTGCACACACATAGGAGATGCTGAAACAGAGAGGGAGATGTTGATTAGTAAGAGACGAGCACTAAGACCGAGCAGGGGATACAATTACCCACAATTCCGCAGCGCAAGAGAGAGAAAAATCATTGGCTCAGTTGTGATCACATGATGCTCGGTGTCAAAATAAGAGGCCCATGCGTGATACATGATACTTGGCACTCGTAAACCAACACTTGCTCGTTTTTTAAATCAAATTTTATTAAAAATGCTCGTCTTGCAAACCATGTTTCTCGCAATCCGAGGATCCACTGTACTTTGATTAGTCTTAAGGATGCGCAGATTGTTAAAATTCTGGCCTGATACGATACACATGTCATAAATCGTATGAAATCTGTTGTTATAATATAATCTGTGAGGATAAGATTTCCCCCAAACCATTATGTACAAAGTGAGGAAGATCTGCCATTATCACATTCACATCAGTCATCAGAGTTGATGTTACAGGCTCATTTTTATACACATTAAATAAAGATTTCAGCTAAATCACATGAATTTGATCATCTTTTCCACAGTTTCAATGAAGGCTTTTGTTAATGTGGCTTTTTCGCCAGGTGAGTTTGAAGGTAATCCTAAAACAGCAGAACACCAAACACCTCACCACTCATCACTTTAAACAGATACTGACAAAAAAAAGTCTCTCTGTTCTGTTTTACATGATCACTTTGAGCCATTATTACTATTATTATTATCATGCGTGAGATCACAATGGGCAGAAGATGTTTAATTTTCTGCTGTTAAAGATGTTGTTTAACAGCAGCCCTATAGTGAAATTGTTTCATCTATTGTAAAATTCTGCCCCGACACCGATTTCTTAAATTATTATTTGGCTGATGGTGAATACAGATGTTTTTATTTTTTTTAATTATTTATTTATCCCCCATTTTCTCCCAGTCAGACCACAAATAACCAACACAACATTTAACCAGCGCAAAACTGATTTGACAAAATAGAAAAACATCAGACACTGCCATCTGTGAATGCCAATGAATATTGGCTGATAGCAATATAAAAACGATAAATCTGTGCGTCAGTAAGTCTGCATTATCAGACCAGCACATCACTGGTTATTTTATCACAGAACACCCCACAAGTGTTTTATTCCTCATATCACTATACTCACTTCTTTGTCTAACTCAAGTACAGTGGAACCTTGGATTGTGAGAAACTTGGTCTGCAAGCGTTTTGCAAAATGAGCAAAAATTTTAAAGTAAATTTTAACTTGTTAAGCGAACGAGGTCTTTATCACGTGAGGGCTTTGTCACGTGATCACAACTGAGCCAATAGTTATTCTCCCGCTCATGCTGTGGGATTGTGGGTAATCATCTCCCATTTATGGTCTCCGTGCGCGTCACTCATATAGTCAACATCTGTGTACTGTTTATTATAACATTGTGCCAACGTGTGTGCGCAAATCATTCTTTACATTTTGTGTCCAAGTATAGTGACTGTTTTTTATTAACTGTACTGCAACAACGGCCTTCGTGAAGAAAAAAATGTAAAAGGCTGTAGCACTGTGGGAGATGAATCTGTTTAGAGGAATGATTCCGTACACACACACTCTAATCTCCCGCACTGCACTTAAAAAGATATTTTTTTGAAAAAAAATATGACTTACCTGTTTTTTCTCCCAACCTTCACAATTTTCACCTGCTTAAAACAGTATTTAACATGTAAATATATTTAACTGAACACAAGTCACTTATTTCATTCAGTAAAAGAAACATTCAGAAGTATTGTAAGCATACGGACCCACCCTCGACTGGTTAGAGCAGGAAAGTGAAGAAGGTGTCCTGATGGACTTAACTGCTCGTTGTTCTTAGACCACACATAGGAACTGTGTGTGCAGTTCACACCACATGTCAGATTTAACAAGTTTCTTGTTTAAAGGTTCCGTTTCCACTGAGCCAGGAAAGACACATTACCAAATTATAAATGAGGTTTCTTGATTAAATAAGAGCTCAACTAAATTCACTTTTACATTGCATGAAGAGAACATGACTGCAATGTTCTTTATTGTATCCGAGGTATTGAGGTCGACTGCCCAAAGTGGCGGCCCCAAGGGAAATGAGCCAGCGTCAGAAACAGGCTGAGAGCCTGTGCACACCGCACACCTCTGCCTAGCATCCTGCTCACCAATGTCCAGTCACTGGAGAACAAACTCGATGACCTCAGGGCCAGGGTAAAGTTCCAGAGGGACGTTCAGGACTGCAATCTCCTCTGCTTCAGCAAGACATGGCTGAACCCAGCGGTGCTGGATCATGCCATCCAGCCTGCCGAGTTCTTCTCGGTTCACCACATGGACAGAACACAGGACTCTGGGAAGTCAAGGGAAGGCGGCGGGTGTTTTTAATGGTGAACAACAGCGGGTGCAACAGCAATCATCGGCAACCTCAAACGCGCAGCGCCACACTTAACCTGCCCCACCAAGGGCGAAAGGACACTGGACCATTGCTACACCACAATCAAGGACAGCTACAATCTCGCTCCCGGTTTGGGAAGTCTGACCATGCCACCATCTTCCTCATGCCAAAATATAAGCAAAGGCTTAAACAGGAAGTTCCTGTGCAGGGGGAGGTTGCGCGCTGGACGGACCAATCAGTGGCCGCGCTACAGGACGCACTTGATGACTGGGACCTGTTCCAATGCAGCTCTGATGACTTCAACGTGTTTATGGAAGCAGTTATGGGATTTATCGGGAAACTAGCGGATGATACCGTGCAAAAACAACCATCAGAACGTTTCCCAATCAGAAGCCGTGGGTAGATAAAACCACCCGCGACGCTCTGAGATCTCACACCGCCGCCTACAATGCGGGACTTCCGTCGGGTGACATGGACCCGTACAAGACTGCGTTATACAACGGGAGGCATGTGGAGGAAATTAGAGTCACAGCTCCAACAGAGTGACTCTAGGAGCCTGTGGCAGGGATTGAGGACAATAACGGACTATAAAGAACCAACATCCGGTGTGACAAATGCAGACGTGCCTCTGGCAGACAGCTAAACACACTTTATGCTCGCTTCGAGGCTGCAGCTAAAGGTGCTAGTGATGCTAATGCTCGCAGCGCCATCGGCTGCAGACAGGAAGAGAATGCCAGCACCAGAAACGTCTTAACGTCTATCGCCCTGTAGCCCTAACTTCAGCAGTGATGAAGTGCTTTGAGCAGCTGGTCAGAGATTCAGGATTTAATACTATAAATCCCTCCACACCAAGCCTGGGACTCAGCCCATCTCTGTGTCAGTGGATCTCTAATTTCCTGACTGGCAGACCACAGGCAGAAAGGATGGGCGGACATGTCTCAGCCTCCCTCACTCTCAGCACTGGAGCCCACAGGTTGTGTTCTGTGCCCCTTCTGTACTCACTTTACACTTACAATTGCGTGGCCACTACCAACTCCACCATCGTTCTCAAGTTTGCTGACGACACCGTTGCGGTGGGCCTGATCTCTGACGATGACAAACCGGCCTACCAGGAGGAGATTGTTTCTCTGGCACCAGTTCTCCAGATTTCCAATCTCCTTCTAAATGTCAGCAAGACAAAGGAGTTGATAGTGGACTTCAGTACAAAGCAGGAGAGGAACTACCAGACTCCTGTGATCAACGAGAGCCCAGTGGAGAGAGTGGACAGCTTCAGATACCTCTGTGTCCATATCACGCAGGACCTGTCATGGTCCTGTCACATCAACATCATGGTGAAAAAGCATGGCAACTTCTCTACCACCTTAGACGCTTGAGAGACTTCAGATTGCACTCCAGGGTGCTTATGAACTTTTACTCCTGCTCTTTGAGCATTCTGACGAGAAACATCACGACTTGGTTCGGGGCACCATCCAGGACAGACGAGGGTGGTGAGATCAGCTACAGAAAGTGTTGCTGGACCAAGGCAACACTTTCTCGCAACAAGATCGTGAAGTACCTCAGCCACCCCAACAACAGACCATTTTCTTTGTTTTGGGCAGGAAAGCAATTCTGCTCCCTAATGGCCAACACAGAGAGACTGAGGAGGAGGTTCTTCCCACAAGCGATATGGTCTCTCAACCAAAATACCACACAGGACTAAAAACATCCTTTTTGCAATCTGCAATTTATTGGGCATTGCTCACATCCGATATTTATGGTCCATTTATGGACATTATACATTTGAACGTTGATGCACATTTGCGCTCACCCTGGACATATCTATTCATTTTATTTTGCACAATTTTGCACATTTTCCCATATTTCGCATATTTGTACAGCCAATATTGTGTATATTTTTACAGCTAGGTTTTTTTTTTTAATAATTTGATATTTGGTTCTATTTTTCTCTGCACCCAAGTTTTTTTTTATAGTTTATTCTTTATTACATTCCCTAATTTAATCCTATTGATAATTTAGATTTTAAGGTCACAAGCGGTCGTATAAGCATTTCACTGCATATCGTACTGAGTGTGTGACTGTGTATATGACAAATAAAATTTTAATTTGATTTAGTTTTTCCTAAGTAAATTACGCATATAATTAATATTTTTGACTTTTATTTCATTAATTAATCTCACCTGCATTTTATAGAGTTACTCCAGGTTTTCCTGTCCAGCTGCCACCAGTCTTATTAGATATAAATCTGAATCTGTACTTTTCAGAATACATGAACTGTACATTGTGGATTAACAAAGTGCAGTTTGATTTGGCCTCTCCAACTTAATCAAAGTCTGACTTGGTGTTTGATGAGCTGTCATAAAGATATGGAGCTGCCACCAGTCTTATTAGATATAAATCTGAATCTGTACTCTTCAGAACACATGAACTGTACATTGTGGATTAACAAAGTGCAGTTTGATTTGTCGTCTCCAACTTAAAGTCTGACTTGGTGTTTGATGAGCTGTCATAAAGATATGGAGAGTATGTATATGTTTCTTGTTCATTGTGTCGCCTGATTCTTGGGATTTGATGTTGGATAATAATAACTACAGGGAATGGAAACACTGAATCCTCTCACTGCACAGTTTGGCTTATCAGGATAATTTACACCTCATCCACTATCCTGAGTGAGAACACCTGTGTAGAGAAATTGTCACAACATAGAAAACCACAACCTCACCATGGACCTCACCCAGACCTTGGATGTTTAACTACTGTATATGTCTCACTTTGTGTGAAAGGTGTTCTACAATCTTCAATTACATTAACTGTCAGTCGCAGCAGGAGTGAAAGTAGGTCTGTATGGTCCTCAGTATTGAGGAGAGCAACTGCCTGGAAGTACTTTCATTGTGACAGTGAGCTTACAGCTAGTGCCCACTCTTGCTTGGAGCACTTGCGTACACAGCGAAAGGGACAGGGTCTGCAAATGCACCTGGGCTGGAGTGCAATCAAAGGATGCCAAGCTTTTGTTGCCAGCGGCAACTTGTGAGTAGATCTTACGTGAACCTTTGCTCATGTGTTTCTCCTGTCTCCCCAGACGCCACTAACTTAGACGATACTACGCCAAGAAGGAAGCAGCCTGCCTTGCACTCTTGCCTGCACTCCGCTGCCTCTGTCTTTGAACAATAAAAAGACTGTTCATGGTTATGGAATCTGGTTCCTGTGTTTTCTTTCCATGTCTCAAAACTGTTAGTCATCTTACCCAACACTTTGTCCACTTAATAACTGCTTCTAAGTCATTCCCAATAGCCTTCATTTTGTTTTGCTGTATGCCTAAGCCAAGCTAGAAAGCTAAATCTCTTTCTAACTTCTGATCAAGGGCACTACTTGGTCTATGGAACGAGTGATTGTTCACCCAACATTGCACACTAGTATTTAATGCTATTTTTTATTTACCCAGGAACCCCGATGTTATTAGAGCTGATATTCTAAAGCAGATTAAGTGGAAATATAAAGTAAATCTTGTAAGTTTCTCAGGACTGTCCACCACTTCCATAGTTTATTCTCCTCACCTTTTGGCTTCATAGTCCTCATAAGAATTTAAAACCACTTTCATGCCTGTTAATAACACTAACTGTCTCTCACTACCTGTTGCTCTCCAGCTCCGCTAGTTGCCGGTAGTTCCAAAATAACTGGTTAGACAGACAAACATATAATCTGTTGATAATAAATGGTGTCTGTGGAACTGTCATATAAAAGCAATATCTCAGTTATGATCGGACTGCACCCTTGTGCTTACAACCGCATCATAACTGTGCTGATAACCAGCACAACAGCACTCCCTCTTGTGTGATGTTTTTATTATTAATATGAATCCATTAACTCATATTTTTATATTTTGATTGAAAATGAACAATTGGTTTACAAAGTTTTTTAAATTACTGATGTAATTTCTGGTGTGCCACTTTTTCTTTGTTTTTGTTTTTTTTTCACATCTGTGATGAGTTAACTTCGGAAGTGTAGAAATGACAGCACTCATGAAGACAGCATATGAAATTATGAGTATTGGCCCCTCATATGTTGTGGATCTTGCATTACCAGTCTGCGAGCATGGGCGAAGGGTGTACATTCATCCATGCCGTTTGCCATCTAATAGATATAGAGAGAGCAAAAGAACTAAGTAACTGATTGTTACATCTGCATAACAAATGTCTCAGAATTTTAATCCTTGAACAGCAAGTTTATTGAGGATTTTGCCTCAATGAGACCAGTGCCACACAACAAAATACCCCTTGTACCAAAACTGCTAGAAGTGGACAAACAAAAATACACTTACCATATGTTAAATATGGGTTATATGTTTATGGTGAGATATACTAAGATCGCCACAATGTTACACAATGGCATCATAGTGGAGTCCGTTGCTATGAGTGAACGATGAGTGGTTGGGAAAAGGCCGCTTCATTCCAACGACTGACCTGGGTTGATGGCAGGTGGCAGATTCTGCTCCGTGGTCCGGTTGATGGTGAACATGGATCAGCATAGGCCACCTGACTGGTCTGCAGCTACACAGTTCCATATACAACAAACTGCACTCTACTCATTTACATTTACCGCATTTGGCAGATGCCCTTATCCACTCTGCATTGGCAGTGAAATTTGACATTGATTTTAAAATACTACCTATAAAGCACTAAACGGGACTCTGGCACCACAGTACTTGAGTGAACTGCTAGTGTTTTACGGTCCACCATGCCTACTTCAATCAAAGGATGCAGGCTGCTTATCAGTACCTCATATGATGAAAACCAAAGAAGGGGCAGAGCTTTTTCTTACAAACCCCCAAAGTTACGGAATAGCTATAAATAAAAAAAAATCTATTCATTTAGACATGTGACCGATATTACACATATTAGCAATTATGGGTTAAGGGCCTTGCTCAAGGGTCCAACAGTGGCAGTTTAGTGATATTGGGGTTTAAATCTGAATAGTCAAACTCTTTAACTTCTAAGCCACCCCAGGCCCCGATTCCTTTTCACTGGAACCAGCATTAATTGAGCTACAATTCCTCTTCTCTTACCAAGCCTGCCTTTGCTCCCCACATGCATCAGTGAGCTTTGGCCGCAAATGACCCTGTCACTGGTTGTCACTTTTGGTAGGTCGAAGGACACCTGCAGAGTGGGAACATCTCACAAGAGTTGCAGTTTTGGAGGAGATGAAAGTTGCAGTTCATTTGTGATAACTGGGATGTGATGACTATTTGTCACAATCACTCGAATCTTTACGCTTACCCATTTTTTTTGCTTCCAACACATCAACTTCAGGAACTAAATGTTCATTTGCTGCCTAATATATATTCCACCCACTTCTAGATGCCATTGTAATAGACAGATAAACTATTAACATATAAGATAATCTGTCATAATAATAATGTCACCTGTCAGTGGTTATAATGTAATGGCTGATCAGTATATTATATACTATAAACAAGGATATAATCAATAAATTAATAAAATATACAAGTATGTATATATCGTATGTACTGTAAATATTTTTTTCATTGCACTCGATGCATATTTACCCATGAGCCCTTCCAGTGAGCTCAGTATATACACACACACAAACCCAATAACAATAATCCATTCTTAAGATCAAACATATATGACTCCTTTTTTCCCCAAGACAGAACATGTTTATGGTGGATTAATATTTATTCATGAATACTTTTTCAAATTTTCTCCATACAACTTCCCAAAAGCCTCATTTGTGTCTACACTTCTTTAAATCATTGTTTAAGCTTACGACAAAACTTTTGACTGCCATCAAAAAGCACCCAGATGAACAGTGGAGGTGTGTATGGTGTCATCAAAATAAATAAATTAGTTAAAAAAATTAAATAAAAAACTTGACAGCTCTCTAATGTTTTATTTGGACATTTGAAACAACATGAAAAAAATAATCATAATATTTATATATATATAAAAAATAATAATGTGCAAAAAAATCCTGTGTTCTTTAAGTTAGTAACATCATGCAAAGACAATCACAGTAGGTTGATTTGGTGTTTCAAAGTAGTGTATGGCTAGGTGTGTGTGTGTGTGTGTGTGTGTGTGTGTTGGGACTTCACCCTGCCATATGACCCGAGGTCCTCAACCTGCAGTGGATTCAGTCTTAGGCCTCAGTACAGGCAGACCTGAGCAAAGAGAAACCTCGAAAACCGGAAATAAGTCATTAGCTCAAGCCAACACACTCTGCACTCGTTATTGTCTCACAGATTCATATTTCCTGAGATTAAATCATTATGTGAAAATAAAGGCGGTTCCTGGAACAACAAATGCATTCATTATTGTCACGGGTACTGCTTGCGGGACGAAGGAATGGCATTATAGCAGAGGTGAGGTGATCAAAAGGATTTTAATGAGAACAAGACAGGGAACCAAAAGAACAGAACATGAACTTTAAACATAGGACATACAAACTATAAACATGACAAACGTCTCGGGTTACTTGGCTGTAACCCTGTTCCCTGATAAAGCGGGAACGAGATGCTGCGTGAAAACGCTATGGGAACATCTCTTTGTTGCCCGGTTGTGAAGCCTGTGCATGTCAAACCCGCCGAATACCTTCGGCTTATAACCTGTGCCAGGCATGACGTCACCGAATAAGGTGCACCTGCAGGTTATAAATAGGAGTGAACCGGAAACATCCTCAGGTCAATTTTGTCTGAAGGACGTCCAGGCACGCCAGCAGTAACTAGACCGAG
>JAAGKR010006442.1:19869-42870 GCA_011419295.1 Clarias macrocephalus
GCGGTTTCTCTTTAAAGAAAGCGAGCCGCGCGCGAAGTGCCTTAATATCTTTCCATTATCGGTAAGTAAAGTTTTTCTTTCCTACCGTGATTCTGTTGCACACACACACGCAAACACAAAGTCGGTCCTGAAGACAAAAAGATCTGAGGATGTTTCCGGTTCACTCCTATTTATAACCTGCAGGTGCACCTTATTCGGTGACGTCATGCCTGGCACAGGTTATAAGCCGAAGGTATTCGGCGGGTTTGACATGCACAGGCTTCACAACCGGGCAACAAAGAGATGTTCCCATAGCGTTTTCACGCAGCATTGAGTGTAGCTTTTGAAAGGGAACTAGATATTACAAACAGACAGAGAGACAGACAAACCAGGAGAACATAGAACCAGGAGAATACAGAGAACTAGAATAACACACCGAACTAGACCGAGCCAGAGGACCACAGAGCTAAACAACAAACCATAACCCAGAACAAACAGTAACCCTTGACGAACAGATGCAAGACAAAGACTGGTGAAACTCAAGAACATTTATAATCACACTAATTAGCAACCTCAGTTCAGGTGAGCGCCACATCACCTGACCGAGGTGCATTCTGGGGATTTGAGTCTTTCACAGAAAAGAACACAAAGAAAACAGAAAAAACAAAGGAAGTCTCTGGGCGCTTTGGCGCCCTCTAAGGGTGATCCCTGACAATTATACTGTAGCTGTAAAGGCACAAGTGTTATACCATTATAACAGGAAGATAGGCAGAAGCGTCATGCAACGTTTTGTCACTGCACACATTTACAAGCACATAAGTCCAAACTTTAACCAATAATACATTTTATTAATATTCTGTTTAAAAATTGCTTTAAAAAGTTTTTTTCTTCCCTTTTATAATCGTCACCTATTTCAGAATATTAATCCTAATACTGGTCTAATACTAATACCTAATTAACATCAGAGATATAAAACAAACGAACAAACAAACAAACAAAAAAACACCACATATATTTTAATTATTGCATTACTCTGATGAAGGTTGTACACACTCCCTCAGCATCTTCCCATCCAGCTTCTTGAAGATCTTCACCCAGTAGGATTTTACAGCAGTTAACTAATGAATCAAGTTCCCAAGACCATCATTTCTCCTCCAGAAAGAGAGAGAGAGAAAGAGAGAGAGAGCTAACCATGTTAGAAGCTAACACAGACTTGAAAGCACTCTGGGGTATAAAGCGACCAGCCAGTCCTTCATTAACCACCGTTTATTAAAAAAACAAACCAGATATCTTTATAAATAATTAAATTATTTTCATTTATGCATATGGATATGCTGTTATTATTTATTTAAACATTATTAGGATTAATATTCTCAATTAGAGATCCCATGTTGGCAAATCAGAAGGCTGAAAAAATGTTGCACAGAGTGCATAGTAAGTGCACAGAGTGCACAGAGTAAATGGGTGAGTCTTGGGTGCTCCCGATCCTGTCACCAGGTTGTTGATGTAAGGTACAGTCTGCCATGACCGCTGACCGCCACCAGAGGGAGACAGAGAGCTGCCTCTTTCTAATTAGTGGTAACCATCTCCACCTGTGACTGGCCTGTTCAAGGGCTGCTTACAGGTTATTCAGATGCTTTGTGGGGGTAAGACTGGGCTGGTAATGGTAATTTGAACACTAGTGCTGTACTCTAGTCCTGTACTCTGTGCTGGGTTGGCCTTGCCTGTCACCCTCGCCACTCTCTCAAGTCTACTAGTTTCCTCTGGTGGGGAAAACGCCTTCAGTTTCCTGGTTATCAGTCTGTAGTGAGCAGTCAGAGGGTTTTCCTTTGACAGTCATAAGTTTAAGCCTTTAGTTTCTCCTTTGTTCCTATTCTCATTAGCTCATCAGGGTTTCTTTTTTTTTTTTTGGTTTACTGTAGGGTGAGTGTCAGGCCCTTAAGCCTAGCTCCGCTTTTCATTTCAGTCCTCCTCATGGTGCACTGGTAACGCATTTGCTTTATCCATAAACAGCAGAGTGTGTTGGTCTTAGCCTATAATTTTTCCCTGTTTTGGAGGTTTCTGTTCATCCTTATCTGTTCTATCTACTGAGTAATTCTATTAAGCACTTCTCAACAGGAAAAAAAAAACAAAGAACAGCCCCCGTCCTCGGCTCAACACAACCAACAAACATATTACATAAATATAACAGTAACAGGTATAGATTTAATCAGACAATACCTCTAAATTAGTAACTTAGGAAATAAAGGGTTGCCAATTGTGGAAAAATTTGGCTGTACATCCTCACAAAGTCTAGATTTAGAAAAATGTGCCCTGTATATGACCTTAAATTGAATAAGTCCAAGACAAGCACAAGAGGTGGAAGACCGTACCCTCTCTATAGCCTGTTCCCAGGACTCCTCCTGTATTTGAATTCCTAGTTTCCCTTCCCATGTACGCTTAAGCTTAACATTTGAGTGGTTACTAAGAGACAGGATAGTATCATAGAGTTTCGAAATGGTTCCTCTATCATGAGGAATAAATGATAGCATAGTTTCCCACTGCTGTTTGGGAGGCAAAGAGGGGAAATTAGGGAAACACTTGGCAACAAAATTTCTAATTTGTAAATAGCGAGGACTTGAGCACTGGTGTCATGTGCTCAGATTTTCTGGTTCTAGTCAGAATTCTGGCAGCAGCGTTCTGGATGAGCTGCAGCTGTCTAACGGTTTTCTTGGGAAGGCCGGTGAGGAGACCATTATGATTGTAGCAGGATGAGCTGTGGTCTCATCATGTTTGGTTATCTTTGTTATGTGGGTGCTTTATTCACAACAGTCTGCCCTGTTTTAAATATACTGCCATACCCTCAGTTGGAGCACTTCTGGGTCACCTGGTTTGTGTCTCAGATTACTCCAGGCACTAGCCAACCTGCTTACCGGTGGGCTGTTTTAAAGGTAGAGAGAGATGGAGAGTCTTTCCTTTCATGTAGAGCGCCCGCCCACTTTTTGTTGTGTACCTGACTTCCGGTTTTGCCACAGGTAAGAATGCTCGGTGCAATCGCTTAGCTATGCTTATGGGCAACGGTACTCACTTAAATGGGTTTTAGGTTTCGTCTGGACTCGTCAACAGTGAGGTCTTCTCCTATCAATCGTCTTTGCTCATCAATGCTCTTTGCGATTTCTTTTCTATGCTCATATGCAGAGGCACTTGCTTAAATAGGTTTGTAGGCTCATTTTTGATTCTTCTCTAGTGCTGTCTTTTCCTGTTTCCTGTGCTGACTCTCCTTCGTGTATAGTGCATGTCGTCTCGTTGCGCGTCTGACTTCCGCTTCCATCTCAGGTATGAAACACTTTGAGATTTACTAGTTATGCTTGCTGGAAAAGGCCTGCGGTACTTATTGTTATTTGTTATAGTTTCAACTTTTGGGACTTTTGGGTTCCCTTTTTGACAACATTGCCTTACTGGTGTCGGTAAGTGGCTCGTTTCCTGCACTTCCTGGTTATAAAGGGATTGCTAGTGGTCATTCATTCCGCATTTTGGGACAGGTATGTACATTCTATTTAGTACATTTTATTGTCCTCTGTGGTATGTACATGTTTAATTTGTTTCATTTTGACCATTAGAAACTATAGGTTGAAGTGGGTGCTGTGGACTAATGCATGAACGTTGCTGCTTTGCATGACTGCTGCTTTTGTTTCACTGCTGTTTTGTTGTACATATGCTGTTGCTTCGTCACTGTATATGTCTTGCTTTACTGCCATTAGATAAATATTAGACTTTCCCTCACTGCTGCGTTGCATGAATGCCGTTTTGCTGCTTTGCATGATCACTGTTTTATTTCTGCTTTTGCTTCATTTTAGTTTTTGCTTTACTGTTAGTGGATAAATGGATGCAATATATTTGCCTCACTGCTGTGTTGCATGACTGCTGCTTCGTTGACGTGGTGCTTTGCCGTATTGTCTGTGAGAAAATTAACGTTTGTGTACGAAATCCACGCCTCTCGCATGTTCAGTGAACGTACCTGGGTGCCTTAGTTAATTTAATAATTAGGATTGTTTATTTCCTTGGGTGCAATTCCCAAGGTGGCGTAATTGGCTACAGTTGTTAAAATCAGGGGATCGGCGGAGTTCGAGCCAGTCCCCTGCACCTCGCCACACAATAATCCACCCTGCTGGTGATAAAGCCATGGTCACGTTTCTCCAAGTCTTGATTGGAAACAAAACATCTAATCCTGGCAATGTTTTTGAGATGATGGTATGCTGATTTAGTTACTGATTTGACATGACTACTGAAACTAAGGTTTGTTTCCAGAATCACCCCAAGATTCTTCACTTGATTTTTAGTTGTTTGACCCCTAGAGTGAAGGTATGCATTCACCAACGACCAACTATTAATTTCATCAATGCATTGGCAGAGGGAGTCAATGGGGCTATAGTCATTTGGAGATGAGGTTAGGTAAATCTGGGTATCATCAGCAAAGCTGTGATAGGCAATTTGTTTCTCATTATCTGACTAAGTGAGAGCATCAGTGGCGGCCAGTCAATAAGGAGCGCTAGGGCACCGCCCCCTTAAAGTTAGGCAGAGAAGAATACTACTTTAACAGGTAATTATTTAACATGATGATTATTTATTTTAATAATGAAAGTCATTTAGTCACCATATTGCACTGTATTTCTTAATATAATTTATTTACAGTAAAAAAAATCTAAACAGTATTTACTGTGTAAGGTACGTTCATTGTGTTCGTGTACGCGGGGCGCTGGATAAATGCGTGTCTATGTAGGCACGTAAATTTTTGAAAAGCATGTGATTTGAGGCTGAGCTCTAATTGGATTTTTTTTTTTTCAAATCATCCTCCCACTTTTGTTCTTAGCGAATTATTTAATGCAAGCTAAGATACACAAGGGCGGCACGGTGGTGTAGTGGTTAGCACTGTTGCCTTGCACCTCCAGGGTCTGGGTTCGATTCCCGGCCAGGTTTGTGTGCATGGAGTTTGCATGTTCTCCCAGAGCTTGGTGGGTTTCCTCCGGGTACCCTGGTTTCCCTCCACAGTTCAAAGACACGCAGCTTAGGCTAAGTGGCATTCCCAAATCGCCCGTAGTGTGTATGTGTGTGTGCCCTGCGATGGGTGTACCCCGCCTTGTGCCCCAAATCTCCTGGGATAGGATCCAGGCCCCCACGACCCTGAATATAGGATAAATCGGTTTAGACGATGAGACGACAATGTTATATAGCTAATGACATGGTCTTTCAGCCTTCGATTTAATGTTAATGTGAAGACCAGGTGCGCACGCGACTGAACAATAAGACCCTGCTGTATAATTTATGTTAATGAGCGCGGGGATCTTCTCCCGGGTTGCAAACGCTCGAGTCCCACTTACTAGATTCCAGTTCAGCCAATCAAAAGTGAGCCAGGCTCATGCTATTTTCCCATTGGTCAGCCAGGCAGAACGGATGGTAGGATGATGTGACATATAAGTTCTCCGCGCAGAGATGTTGGTGTGAAAAATTACATCAAACAATCACAATGCATCACCATAGGCGTGTTCTCTCTTTTTTTTTTCTATACTTCTGGATCTATTTCTCAATGGGAAAAAATGTGTGTGCAGTGAGGTGTTATGTTTTTGTATGTATGTAAGGAAGTCTAAGCTTCCTTATACCTTGCATGAAGCAAAATATTCTTAACATCCTAATAATGTAAAAAATCATAAAGTTTGTTAATAAAGACAAAAACATTCATTTTCATTTAGCTTTAGGTTATAATAATAATAATAATAATAATAATAATAATAATAATATACATTATCATATTATAAGCTATATATAAGCTATATATATCTATATATAAGCTATATATATCTATATATATATATATTATATTATAAGCTCATTATATATATATATATATATATATATATATATATATATATATATATATATAATTAAATGTATAGAATAATTTTGGTTAGTACAGACACTGAGATTTAATTTCCTGAATTGTACACTGACAAAAAACAGTAACAGGCTAATACCATTAAGAAGGCAATAAATACTACTACTACTACCACTACTAAAATTTAAATGTTATTTGTCACATACAGTCATTCACAGTACGATATGCAGTGAAATGCTTAATAACAATAATAATAATAATAATAATAATAATAATGGCGAACAGTGGCGTGGTGGTTAGCACTGTGGCCAAATTCGCCTTGGATAAGCTCCAGGTCCCCACGACCCTATACAGGATAAAGCGGTGTATAAGATAACTGATTTATTAATAATAATATCTTTAAAGGTAGTGCACAATGGCTCAGTAGTTAGCACTGTTCACATGCAACAAAAACCTGAATCTCACCCCCAGTTTGTATGCATGGAGTTCTTGATGGCTTGTAGTTTGTGACTGGGTGTGTGAGGGTATATACTGTAACGCATTTGCCCTCCCTTGTGGCCCAAGTTCCCTGGGATAGGCTCCTGTGTGAAAATCAACTCAGCTTTCCAAAAATAGCAGTTCAACACCATGCAGGTTTGGACAGATCTTTTAATCCCTTAATGAATGAAATCATAATTTAAAAACTGTATTTAGTATTTACAGTACTTGGAGTATCTTTGTGTAATAATACATTTTGTTTGATGATGATGTATGACAAAATACGCAACAACAAAAAAAAGCAAATACTTTTTCACAGCACTGTATACGCTAAGATTGGCACCCTGTCCAGGGTGTACCCCGCCTCGTGCCCTAAGCCTCCTGGGATAGGCTCCAGGCCCCCCGCGACCCTGAGTACGGGATAAAGCGGTATATAGACGATGAGTGAGTGAGTGTATACTCTATTAGTGTAAGAAACAGCAGAAATAATTCCAAATTACTTCATATTATGCTGCACAAATTAATATTCAAATTTGGTATTTCTCACAGCAATAAAAGGGATGAGAAAACCTATATTTTTTGACAGTATGATGACAGGATGATGTAATAATAAAGTTATTATTATTTGACACTATTAAATCACATGAAAGCATTATTATTTCATTTTAGGATCTGTTTATGACAAATGAAAGACAGCATTATGGATATTTGAATTTATCATCTTATCCATCTTCAGTGTGTTTATTGAACTGTATGAGAGATGTGATTATGCAAAACTGTTAAAACACTAAACAAGTAAATTAGAATTGAATTAAATGCGGGTACATTTTGACAGAACTTTTATTTCCAGTCATCATATTAGCTTGTACAATTAAAAGTGCTCGCTAAACTTGTTCTGTTCTCAAAGACTCACATTTATTCACACATTATTTCAAAATTACTCCTTTCTCACAAGTAATGATTAAAGACAGCTTCGTAATGTTCTTGTTTCCCTGATGTCGTTTTAGGCTCTCCGGTCTCCTTGACATACTCCTGTAAATAACGTATACATGTTAATGTAAATACTTGTGATATCTGATAGGACATGCAGATTACTCGGATGAAAAAGTGTTAAACCTCCAGTTCCTCCAGAGAGCAACTGCCCTCTTCCACCTTCAGTCCGATTCCAAGGCTGAAGCTCATGTAGCGTTCCTGCATGGCACAAAGCACATGGCATACAGTCGATCAATTCCCAGGAGCAATCGGACTGCTGATCCAGGATCAGTTCTTGGCATTGATCCCACAATAAATAAAGATGAGTTTATTTCAATACTCTTCATAACCATCAGGTCTAGTTGATATTATTACTATATCCCATATAGTAGTGATTAGGATTACCCGCAGCATATTTTGCATAACTCCTTCCTCAATCATCTTGGCTGCGTTTCTGAGACCTCGAGCGAAAGCATCCATGGCGCCAATGTGAGCGATGAACAAATCCTCCAGATCAGTGGATTCCCTCCGAACCTTGGCATCGAAATTTAAACCTCCAGGCTGCAGGCCGCCCTGCTCAATAACAGTCTGGGAGATTTAAAAGTGCATAAATATCTGCTCGTAGTTTTAGAAATCAACATCTATTCATATTTCATTTTAGAAAACATTTCAAGTCACCTTCATCACCAAGGTTGTATTTCGGATGTCCATGGGGAACTGATCTGTGTCCCAGCCCAGGTCAGGCGAACCGGTGTTGGCATCCACAGACCCCAGCATACCAAACCTACCCACACACACACACACACACACACACACACACACACACACACACACACATACACACAAGCAGTGTTCAAAAACATCATGCTGTATTGCAATGTTTAAAGAAATGGCACAAAATGATCCAGAGCACCATACACAGAGGCCATGATGATGTCATGTTCGTAAGAATGTCCAGCCAGGGTTGTGTGATTGGGTTCGATATTCAGTTTAAAGTTTTTGTCCAGTCCAAAGTGCTTAAGAAATCCAATAACACTCATTGCATCTGTGAAAAAAGGCAACGATGGATCAGTACATGAAACTATTCCATGCATCCATTAAATATTCAAGTAAACATATATTTATTCAAGTGACATATTTGATTAATATAATTCATTAGTTTTAATATTAAAGGCGACTTACTGATTGAGAACGCTTACCATAATCATACTGGTGCTTGCATGGTTCCTTGGGCTTGGGCTCAATGAGAAACTGGCATTTTAATCCAATCTTCTCTTTATAAGCTGCAGTTCAATCTACCGTTAGATATTCTTTGGTGACAAAAGACATAAATGATAAAACATCAATTGAAACGGATCCAAATCTACTTCATACCCAGGGCCATTTTGAAAAAGTTGGCCATGTGCTTGAGTTCAGCCGCCACATCTGTGTTGAGTGTGGAGAGGAAGCCTTCACGACCTCCCCAAAACACTGCAAGACAGGAGGAGACAGGAAGCCATGATGAACACACATCTCCAATCAGAATACAAAACACATTAAATACAGTTAACAATAACAACAACAGCAAATCTGACAGTCCAAAATAAAGGTAAAAGACATGAGAGGATAGATATGATGTATAAACAGTGGAAAAGATGTAGCAAGAGACACATAACTTTAATTAAAAATAATGTCATCATAATGTAAAAGTACACGCATAAGACCTATTATTCCATAACAAATTAAAAAGTATGAAGAGGAAGCCTCGGGTGGATCCTGGAATGTCATTTTAAGTTATGTATAAAGTGAAAGTTGTTCTCACCAAAGTTCTCAGCCTGCAGTTTCTTGGCAATCTCCAGACCTTTTTTCACCTGAGCCCCAGCAAAGGCAAAAACCTGGCAGTCTGGGTTACTCGCCGCTCCGTTCATATATCTACATGTGTACAAGGTTAATAATGTGTCTATATAAAACAATATAGTGCTGTTGCATGGCTGTTTAATTATTTATACAATAGGTTATGTTGTACCAGAGTGCTGCTGAATTCTGGAAAGAAAGGTGTTGATTAATTCCCTTCAATAGTGCCTACTGTATATTGTACTGGCATTCAAGTCAAACCAGGACTCACGAGAGTAAAAACTCTATTTATTTCTCTATATAATCCCCAGCTACACTAATGCACTTATCCCAGCGTTTCACTAGTGCTTGGATACCATCAAGGTAGAACATTTACTCAGGACACCAGAGCCATGATCAGACTGCCTGCTTCACTACTTAAACACTGGCCTCCCAGGAACTCCTTTAATGGCCCAATCATGTGAAAATAACTGGATTGAGGTCAGGACTGTACAGGCGATATGGCAATGACTTTCAGCCGAGTTCCTGTAATGTGCAAGTGGTGTTGGTGAATGATTGTGTGTACAGTTCCCACAGGCAGATGCATCTCTTCTCTAAGTTGCTGACAAGTTATCTGATGTTTTTCAGGGATCAGGGTTTCCACTCGCTGAATGTCCACAGGAATGACTGTAGTGGGCTCGGAGCCACCACGGCCAGAAGCGCCATTCCTCTAAAACATTTGCACCATTGACATGGTTTACTGCGGCCAAGGGTCTCCTCACCGTGTGCTTGTCAATCAGTTTTACAAATACATTCCTGAGAAATTTAATCACAAGTCCTGGTTTGACTTGATTTCCCCTTGTAGTTTGAAGGTTCTGATTAATATCTGCACCATGTGAGTTTTCTCACAGCTCAGCTTTTCCTGTTAAAATGCTACGATTAGAACTCACGACTTGACTGCTGAGTCACTGCCCCATTTACATCCTGCTCTTCTCTTCTCATATTAGTTTCCTGATTGCTTTTGCTGTCAGTGTGACTGACCTGGGATGAGCAAAGAGGTTGCAGGTGATCCACAGCACTTTCACTCCAGTCTGCTTCTGCAGCTCCAGCGCCAGGTCGGTCATCTCATCCAGGTTCCTATTGGACTCCTCCAGAGTTCGTCCCTCAGGTGCCATGTCCCTGAAACAACCGAACAATACTTAACGAGCATTCATTAGTAACATTAACAACCTTAATAACAATTCTTGTACGGTGTAAATCCAATACACACCTGTCATGAAAAGTGTAGTACTTCGCCTAAAAGGAAAATGGTGTAATTTTAAAACACAGGAATTCATATAGGGAGTTAAGGTGATTACTGCGTAATAGGTCCAGGGTCCACCATGTTCTTCTTGTGTCAGTGCCTGGTTTCCTTCCATCTCCAAAACAACATGATGGTGGATATTAAGGCCTAGATGTAAATCCAATCCACCCACTGTACAGTCATGTTTTTGGAAGTTGGGAGGAAACCAGAGGAACCCAACATGAACATAGTGAGACCATGGCCAGAAGCTCTGTTCAAACAGACATTAAAGTTTAAAACAAAGAGAAGAAAATGGGAAAACTTGATTTTTTTTCTGTACACCAAGTTTGGTGAAGAACTCAAACGCAGCACTGAGTTTTTTCTTCGCTATCTCCATGTTGTTGTCTCCTTCATTCCAAGGCCTGTGCAGGGTGGGAGAGCCAAACGGGTCAGCGCCTAACAGAGAGGTGAGAAATTTATTCGAGCAGCTGTGGTTTGGAATTTGATGAGCTTTTTAAAAGCAGGTTTAAGGGATTGAGGGATTTGGGGATGCACATACTATATAAACAGCCACACCACCATCATCAACACCAGGTGCACTGAATAACACTGATTATTAATTATATACCAGAAAACTGGTGACAGGATCATGGACACCTGAGGCTCATCTATGCCCGCAGGGACCAAAGGCCAGTCTGATCTCATAGAAAAGCCAAATCCGGGCAGGACCCACCCCTCAACCCAGAGAACCCAAGGGATCTGCTGCTAAATCCCCAGTCCCAGACACCACAGTACACCCACATGGAGTGATCAGCATCCATTGCATTTTAATGGTATAGCTGATCAGTATATGTGACTATATGCCTCATATGCTAAGCTTAACATTATTTCCGTGTTTCCAGTCATCCTCATGAAAGGTCAGAACGGTCCAACCAGCTCCAGCCCTCACCCAGCCTGATTAGTGGCATTTCTGTGAAGCTGAGCAGCTGTGTTATGCATCTCGAGTGTGTTAACGGTGCTTGATGCTTGCTCATTAAAAAACACTTCGGCCTCTTAACTGCTGAGCGTCTAGTGAAGGAAACGCAGGCTATAATAATCCCAGCGTGCTAAAAGACCGTGTCTGCGCACCAATGTCTCACCTGTTCCACAGAAAGAGTGCCAGTAACAAACAGAGAATCGGAGCCAATCCTCCATCGTCCTGCCCAGCAAAATCTGCAAATCAAAAGAGGTTTTAAATACAATTTGAGCAGATCTTAGTGCGTTGCTCTCTCTCTGTTTGGTTTTATTTATAAGGATACCATTGCATGAGGAATAAAGGGTCACTGTTACTCTGTTATTCACACCACTGTATCATTCCTCTTATACCACCCCAATTCCCAGTGATTACAATGTTTTATTCAGTAAAAAACAACAAGGACCTTTTATACACTTATGGTATTTAAGTAAGTTTAACAAAAGATACTGCGTTAACCGTTTAGGTCCCTCAATTACTAAAAGCTCTAAGTAAATAGATAAATAAAAAAATTATAAATTTAAGGATTTTTAAATATACTTGGATGCAAATCCTTAGGCAGTAAGTCAAAAACAACTTGACAAGGCAACTTTTCATCAGCAGCTGATTTAAACTGCATATCATCTACCAAATACAAATTCAAACTGGTCATCTAGTTACTTGTGAGTCTGTGAAAATTTATGTAAAATAAAAAGCTGTAATTTCTAAACGATTCGTGCAATAATTAATTAAACCTTTTGAATTAGCCTAAAGCCTAAGCATATCTGGATTAATTTAACAATTCTGGTGAACTACAAAAACAAAAATATGAAAACTGCTCATTTGTCCAAATAATTATGGACCTGAGTGTAGTTGTGTAAATCTACTTTGTGACAATGTTGTTTCTTACACAGTTTGGGTTATTCTACAAAAATGCTGGAAAGTGCTGTGACTTGGTTTTGCTGATTCCAAAATTATTTAAAAATTTACATAACAGACACATTACTTTTATATGTCCAGAAAATACTGTATAGTAGTCAATCATGAAATACATTTTCTTACTTTAATGTTTAATATTTAATTGTAGCATTTTTAAATAGGCCAAGTTCAAGGAAATGTCTTGTCACTTTGATCATACATCAAAGTGAGACAAATACTTTTCATCCAGACTGTGTAACAGTTTTTTTTTTTCCACAAGCCATCCGTCTCCTCAACAAAAAGGGACTGGACTGATAAAACACACACACACACACACACACACACACACACACACACACACACACACACACACACACACACACATTATCACTCAGATTAAGTTTTACCTTAACTCAAATACCTCAAAACATCGAGACTGGACTGATTAATCAACACACACATGTGCACTTTATGTTGTCTCTTTTGTATAAAAACGTAGAGAGTCCCCTGTTAGCTAGCCAGCTAATTAGGTCTCTAAGTGAGCTAGTTAGTTTTTCTGTTAATTTATGTTGTACATTTATGTTGCTTGTAGCACCTTGGTCCCGGAGGAACTGTGTTTCATTTCACTGTGTACTAACTGTGTATGGTTGAAGTGACAATAAAGATTTTTTGTTGTTGTTGTTGTTGTTGAATTTTTTCATGGAATAAATCTGATTCACAATAACATCAGTATTTTATAAAATAAGTGAAAGATTAAAATCATAAAACAATAATTGATTATAATTGATATGGAATAAATATCAGTCAATCCAAACTATGTCACGTCATTGGTGTTACTGTTACACAAAAAGAGTTTTAATGCGAAGCTTTTGAGTTACTTATTTGATTATTATAACTGTCAAAAAGGTGCAAGGCGACAGTGCTAACCACTAAGCCATTGTGCCGCCGACACTTCATACACATGGAAGCTATTTTGTAAATAGTCGAGATTTTTCCCTAAATTGCCATTGGTGTTACCAGGAAGAGAAGCAGCACCGGTTATTAAATGTATCAATAATAATAATAATAATAATAATAATAATAATAATAATAAAACCGCACTAAGCTCTACTTTTTGTGGGTACATAAAGTTTAAAAGTAAGTTATTGCTATTAAAGACGTTCTAGGTGTGAAACGAAGAAATACATTTCAGTTGTTTTTTTTTTTTTTATGACCCAAATTCCACCTTTCCTGTAGAATGACCCGTGAGTGCATTGACATGCTGGACATGGGACCTGTGGAGGAGATAACACTCGAAACACACACAAAATGCATTCAGCCTGCATGCAAATCTATAATAACCAGCTGTCCATAGTCTCTACACATTCCTATATGTACTGTCTAGATTTCATTAAGGATCAGATCACTTACCTCTGATGCATTGTAATATTTAAAACACAGCACATCTCTTG
Source organism: Clarias macrocephalus (assembly GCA_011419295.1). NCBI lineage: Eukaryota > Metazoa > Chordata > Actinopteri > Siluriformes > Clariidae > Clarias > Clarias macrocephalus. The sequence continues at coordinate 33,621 of JAAGKR010006442.1, forward strand.
CACTGGCATCAGGCACATAAGGAATCTTGGAAATGCCTTGTAAAATAATGAATAAGGAACACAATTTAGTGCATCATACATTTGATCAGGTTATAAGCTGTGATTTGAGCCACTGCATCCAAAGTTACAGAATCTGCAAACACGTGATCAGCACCTCACTCGCCCTCTGACTGTTCACAGGCCGACAGAGCGACTCTGCAGCTTCTCACACGTTCGTGCATTTCTGTCATTACACTGATCGTTTGTTTCCCAGCGCGAATTACAGTATATCCGTTTTAGTTCAGCGCTTTAAACGTTAGACTGAATTATACTTACCTGGGAAAAACTCTGTGTTTGTCGACATGACAAGTTTCTAAAGTTGCGTCGCGTCTCGACTGTTTTTGAGCTGGGGGAAAAAAAACGCCCCCTGCAATCTCATCAGTGGCCACCAGGTGTCGGTAAGAACACGCAGTTTAGACAAAGGCTTCATTCACTGACTATTATATTGATAGAGTTTAAAGGAATTGCCTCTTAAAACATGGGATTCTCAAACATTTAATGGAAAAAAACACTTTAACTTTTATATTAATAATAATAATAATAATAATATGTAAATAATAATCTTTACTTTCTATGCAGACGGCTTCCCTATAGTTATGTAATGTATCTATCTATATATCTATCCCACCAGTTAAACGTTTTCCTGATTTTTATTGCTCTCTATATTGTAAAACAATACTGACGGCATCCAAAATATGCAATAATCTTCTGATATTGAGATGGCACTACTCTGAGGTGCTGTTTGTTAACTGGTGATTTCTGAGGCTGGTAACTCTAAATGAACTTCTCCTCTGCAGCAGAGGTGAGTTTTGGTCTTGCTTTCCTGCGATGGTCTTCATGAGAGCCAGTTTCATCAAGGTGCTTGATGGGTTTTGCAAATGCACTTGACAATACTGTTCTTGCAAGAACATCTTAAGACAATTTATGTCTTAAAATAACAACTGACTATTGTTATTACGGATTGTTCTATATTGTTCTAGAATGTGAAAAGTTTGAATTAAAAGGTGTGTCCAAACATTTGTCCATTATCCAAGTCCTAATTAGTTATGCAAATATACTAAATAATATTCTGGATCGTTTACCTATTTGAGCAATAAATCTTTTAATTAGTGACTGTAAAAGTAGCCGGCAGCACGGTGGTGTAGTGGTTAGCGCTGTGGCCTTGCACCGCCACAGATTCCCGTCTGTGTGCATGGAGTTTCCATGTTCTCCCCGTGCTTGGTGGGTTTTCTCCAGGTACTCTGGTTCCTCCCATAGTCCAAAGACATGTAGTTTAGGCTACTTGGCATTCCCAAATTGCCTGTAGTGTGTGAATGAGTGAGTGTGTGTGTCTGTGTCCTGTCCAGGGTGTACTCTGCCATGTGCCCTAAGTCTCCTGGGATAGGCTCCAGGCCCCCCTGAATACAGGATTAAGCGGTATAGATGATGAGTGAGTGTAAAAGTAGGCAGCGTCATTATCAACTTTCACAACATTGTGAGTGTGTCAAAAGCAGTACGTCTGAGGAGCGGCAGCAAGTTAACTGCATATGACGAGTTGTTGGGTCAGGTGTCAGTATCGCTGTGGTACTGCATAAACTAGGTCGTGACTTCTTGAGATTTTATTCATGCCCATTTATATGATTATTAATGAGTATGAACATGAAAAAAGCCCTCCATTTCCTCCTGACTGAAGCTAGCTGGCTAGTTAACCTGCTAGCACATAAGCTCAAGTGCTAAAGCAAAAGTTTGGGTCTGAGTTAGCATCATAAATTGTTATATGTTCAGAAATTTTTTGACAGTTAACCTGTGAGAATATAGCCCATTATAATGACCAACTTTTTTTTTTTTTTTGCTCATTAACAAATTAAAATCTATTCATAGGTGTTCACACAGGCTCTGTGGCTAATAGTGCTAAGTCCATGCACAGTAGGTGTAGCAAACAAAGCACTACGAATGGGAACAAGATATATCATATTAAGAGAACAAAATTATGGCAAGAGCAGATTATGTCGATTTTGTTGGTCTTTCTGTCAGGGAGAACGCTTTAAAGCATCTGTGTAGAGCAGAACAACCATGTTTTTCTCTCAGGAATGATTTCAAACGAGGATTAGCCTTAATTATTAAACTAATGTACTATTGCAGAGTGCTGTTCCTTAACATGTATGATACAGACTTACAGTAGGTGAAGTTTCTTTTTTATGTATTTAGCTACAAAATGCACGGAATGACCAGACAAGTAAACACTTTTTCCTTAACAGGATCACTGTAGGTTCTGTCATGTTTTTGGCAGGTTGGAGGAAACCAAAGAATCCAGAGGAAGCCCAAGTATCTGTCATCCAGGTCAGACTTAAAGCAAATCCAGCTGCCACTGAACAGAATGTTTGGGATAACCATGACCTGGATGACAGAGAATCTTTGCAGATACTTGGCACTCATGTAGCAAATTGAGCTCTGCATCCAGATACTAGTAATAAATATCAAGAAAACAGACGATTAATGTTAATATTCAGTAGCTTTACATCAGAAAACTGCAAATCAGCAATCAGTGTTCAAAAACATTTGAAGTACCTCATATTCTTTTTATGGTTATGGTATAATACAAAATATCTGATGCCAAAAAGTTAACAGAAAATGTAAAAACACATGACTGCATATACACATTCATCATACACACGTTATATACACACATTACAGCAGGTTAAGAGACACCCATCAGAACCCGTTGTCTGGAACCCCAAAGGCTCCAGGTGGAATCAAATCTGTAGAACTCGCTGTATGTAGCATACATATACAGTACACACAGGATACAGTTAAAGCCCCTGCCATCGTTTTCCTTCAACACAATATAAAACAACTTCCATGGCACAACATGAACAAATCTTTTGCATGGGTTAAAAACAGGCCATGAATGGCTGCGTCCTTTCTTGACATTGGACAGATATTTTTGCATAATACAATGGAAGGTGAAAGAAAAGCCACCAAACACCAGGCATTGGAGAAATGAGGCACTTTAGCACCTGGCGGAACGATGCGTGTTTTTGGCATGTGACAGCGCTACAGTACTGCAGATGGAGGACTGCAGGAAATACAGTACTGTATACGGGAGCGGTGGTTTAGAGACGCCGTTATGCTGGCAGATCCATTGCGTTTGTCTCTTTTGTTGTCTTTTTCTTCTTTTTCTTCTCGCTCCTCCGATGCCAGGGCTTGCACACGCAGCACAGGATGCACGGAGAGGCTAAAAGCAGCAGAGGAGATGTTACTACCACGATGATGCTCATACCCACCAGGATGCCTGCCACCTAAAAATTGTAAAAAAAATAAAAATAAACGATTTATTCAGGAGCTAAGCTTCATTATGAACCTATTCAGGTGTAAAGTACATACAGAAATAGTTTGTGGGAGAATTTGGTACGATTTGCAAAATATAAAAATCTTTCTAGGGCTGAATTAATTCTTTACATTTAATATTTTTATAATATGTAGTGAAAAACTGATTGTCACAACTCATGTGCATTGTTAATTTGACATTTTGTTGACCAATCATGATTCATTGCCATTCTGTTGCGCTTGCCCCTGTCGCGCTGCGCCACATTCCCACTACGTCCACAAATGATTGGGTGAACGCAGTAAGCACATACTGTAGTACTGTCTCCTTTGACTTCTTTGACTATTGTCTCCAGCTGCTGTGTTTTTTTGTTTGTTTGTTTGTTTGTTTTTTGGACTTTAAAAATGCTAAAAACCTGGTGAGAACAGGATGGCATTCTGACCTCTTCAGGCTTGTGCTATGATCATAGTAGGTTATAGAAGATAGCATTAAGTACATATTACTTAGTGCTTACCACATTTATGGCATGGATATAGCTAATTATCAGTGTTTTCTAAGTGACGTTTAGTCCAATACTGGAACCAATTCCTCACACCATCACTTCGTGACAAAAGGCACAGCACGCTATTTTACCAACCTCCTGGATGCAATGATAATGTAGCAAATGTGATAAGCACCTGGTTAGAACGTAGGGCGGACTGATCGGACACAATAATAACTCATGAGCGTGTGATCATGCGAGTGATAAGAAATTAGTGACAATATCATGTTGTCACTAATTTCTGATGCATTGAGAACTAGACATGGCTAAGAAGTAGAATAAACTTAATAATGAAATGCACATTTTTATGCACACTTTTACCTCGTTCCCACCTTTGTATGTAGCGGGGGCCTTAACAAGCTGTAATGTGATCAGAGGGATCAGGTCCGTAAAGTCAAGTTTTCCAGGATTCATTTTGAAGAACTCTAGTGTCCTGTGCAGACGCCTGACTCCAACCCACTGAACACATTTAGGATCAACTGGAATCACCAGCCTCCTCTTGACTTAAGACCACTTATCCCCAAGTCAACCCCAAGTTTTATATGTGGTTTACAAATCAGTTGAACAATGGCCTTTGTTGCTATGTGTATTCCTTTCCACTTCACTGCAACGCTGTGTGATTGTTGACCTTACTCCTTCTGTCTCACTCTTAAGTAACAGCAATGTCTACTTTTGGATGTCCAAGTTCCTCTTTATGTCTCACTCATGTTTATAGTCAATGAGTAGAAACGTTTGTCAGTCATTTCTAGTATCTCAGTTTTGCTAGAATACAAATAGATACGGATCAGATACTGACACACTTTTGCATAGACTCGCATGACCAGATATGTCCTCTAATGTCTATTAAACATGTCTTGGAGCTTCTTCAAGTTGTTGCTACCAAATACATGTAATGTATAGGACTAATGAAGTTCATCAACAGATCATTATGTGCAGTTATTCCTCTGTAGACATTTCCGACATACCTGTGTCCTGTTCCACATGACAGAAGCTCTGGAATGTCCTAACTTATTACGGCAGGGACCTTTATCATAGTGTCTCAGGAAAATGTCCCCCTGCAAAACACAACCAGGTTCATGATGTGAAAAGCAGTTTTTTTTTTTATTTTTTATATTACATACATGTCCTGGGTTAAACAGTAGAGGGCTGCTTACATCTAGGTTCTGCAAGCAGTACCAGCAGAAAGTGTGTTTGCAGCTCTTGCACAGCATTTGGGCGCAGCCCTGGTTACGCTCGATGTACACACCACACTTGGGGCACTGCTTGATGACCGGGTCTGTATCAGCACTGGCTTGAGCACTGCACAGAACAGACAATTTTTTTAAAAGTTTTGCACTATGGCCAGTAGAGGGCAGTAGTTTTCGCAAAAAAAAAAACGGTTCATAAATCCCTTTTCTTCCTGATCCTTCAACAGAATTGGGAGTTTTAATCCTAAACATTGTTTTAAAACATTTTAATGAATACTATCCAAGCTGTAATAGAAATACATGCATTTCTGCTGTACACCCATGCTGCTGGACGAAGTTATGTTTAGGGGTAGGGAACTCCTCGTGTCAAAACGAGACTACCGGTTCCTCTTTCTTACTATGTCATGGGAGGCTCATTGAAATATTCTAAAAATAGGATTTCTACTTACTTTTTTTCCGAGGCAAACAAAACAAAATCGAACTGGCCAGATCTCAGCAATCGGACATGATACAGTAATGAACTTAGTATCAAAAGGAGACTTATTAAGCCATATTTTCAGACTTAAATTACAAGTCTGAAAATATGCATAACTTAAATCACAGAAAATGTGACGATATGATGCGACGGGTCACATATGGGAATAAACTTTTAAAATGATAAAAGAATTATTTAACATGAGCGTGTGAAATAAATATTTATTCATTCATTCATCCTTTACACCAACTATCCTGTGTACAGGGTCAGGGGCCTGGAACTTATGCCAGGAGACTTAGGACGCGCTACACACTGGACTGGGTGCCAAGCCATTGCAGACACCACACACGTACACTAGACGAAATTTGGGAACGCCAATTAGCCTAACCTACATGTCTTTGGTCTGTGGGAGGAAACCAGAGTGCCTGGAGGAAACCCACCAAGCACGAGGAGAACATGCAAACTCCATGCACACAGACCCAAGGCAGGATTCAAACCCTCAACCTTGAAGGTGCAAGACATCGGTGCTAGCCACTATGCCACTACTACATGGCTAGTGAGCTGCCAAATCCAATTTAAAACATGTCAATGTTACAAACAATAATTTTACTAAGGTATCCTTAAAACTACAAGTACTGCAGGTTTAGAATCCCTTCTCACCATTGCAAACTGCACCTTGCAGTATCTGCAATATCTAACTAATTGAAAGGATATACTGTACATGTTAATAGTAAATAACTCTACAGTATATTTTCTCACTATAATAATTAACTTGATTATTAAAATACTTCAAACAGCAGATGGCAAAAACATTTTTCTCAGCAAAAATAAAACAATATTTCTGATGTGATGCTTTCTGAAAAAAAGAAATTGTACATTCGCCAGTGGATTATAATGCACAAAATCCTGCGATCTTCTATAAATTAATCCAAATACGCAGTCAGCAAAACAGCACTGAGCCAAATGACAAAAATCTATTAGTATGATCTTAAATGCTTATTCAATCTTTAATAAAGCATTCTGGCAGCAGTAACCTGTCGTTGGCAGGCAGCACCACTAGAGGCTGGTGCTGTTGGCAGCTGTGTCCATCCTCCCAGAGCTCTTTGCAGGCGCAGCAAAAGACACCGTGGCATGTCGGGCAGGGAACTGGGACCGGTTTACCCTCAGCACCAGGGTTCACACTGCATACAGCCTGACATTCCAGCACGGGGCACCAGGCTTTACAAGGGTCCAACTGAACACCTGAGAGAGAGCGAGACAGAAAGTGTCAGTAATACATTTTATCATAGCTATGGCTCTGTTCAGTAGACTTGTGCTCTGAGACCTCTTTGGTAGGAAGGTATGCAAATATGAATAAATTATTCAAATGGAAGAGATCCTGTGTTCTAAGCAAAAACAAATAGAGATACATATATTATGTGCAATATTCATTTATATACATATATTTATTTATGGCAGAAAGGGTTGAATAGCAATGACGGACGAAGTACACAAATGTTTTAAGTATGTAAAAGTAGAAATACCCTACTTACCCTACAGTAAATTACAAAGTATGATATGTGCCAAAATATTCAGTGCTGAAATACTGAAATTCATGCATCTAGAAAGTGCATTTGCGTTTGTCATCGGAGCAAAACTACAGATACACGTGTTCCCAGAAGTGAAAGGGAAGTTGTGTTGCGCAGTTGTTGTTGCTGGAAATGGGTCTCTCAACAGAGGACAAAGTATTCATAGTTGAGTATTATTCCCGCTCATATGGAAGCAGTCATTTATGTGGACCAAGTTTAAAAAGGGTGCTAGAACAATTAATTCACATAGCCATTTAAAGGTTCCTTATTGTACTATTTCTTAAGTAAAAAAAAAAAAAAAAAAAAAAAATTGTATAAATGCTTCAGCTGAAATACAACTCAGAAAAGGCATTTGTTTATATCACCCCCACTCTGTTTAACGCCTCTGGCCCTTACCGCCTTAGAACAACAAGCCATGGGAGGCTACCTTCTTATATGAGGTCACACAGGAGAGAAATCTAATTGGCTTATTTAGGGCCAATACGAAAAATTTAAGAAAAAAAAGCAAAAATCAAAGAATGCATTTTTCTCAGATTTTTTGTTCGCACACACACACACACACACACACACACACACACACACACACACACACACACACACACACACACACACACACACAGGAGGCCCATATAAACATCTAAAAATTTAGCATAATAGGTGCAAAGCATTGCATAATAGGTGCCCTTTAAAGATGTTCACTCTGCATGTTTCATTTTTAACCAGCAGTTCCTATCAGATTTTGACTCTCACCAGCACTCCCTGCTGTTTTTGTACATTCTGATAATGTATGTTTCTATTTAGACTTTATCAATGAATTAGTTCATTGTAGCATTGTAGGACATAGTAAATCGCTGAGATAATATGCATAGACAGCAATACATGTGGTAAATCACAGCTCTCTAAGAACACTCATGTTGGCTACATTCAAAAATCACAGACCTAAGACGCTTTGTGGGAGGAGCTTATTTCAGAGCCAGAAACCTATTAACTGAAAACAGAAGCTGGAAATGAAAAACGATAGCAAAAACATAAAGGCTAGCATCTTTGAGTCGATGTGCAGTACTGGGGAAAAGTCTTGAGCCTCATCACACCTCCTCCTTTCTTCCTATTATATGAATTAAATGATGTAGGTTAAATTAAGGAAATGGGAACACGTTTTACTGTGAAATATTTCATAGTGCCTAAAGATACAATGAAAAAAATTGTTATGTAACAACCTCAGCAGTGACCTCATTTCCCCTCTTGTCTGTTCCAACGGCTCAGCTTTCAGCATCATCACTATCCTAATGCTTGAATGATTCGTAGGTCACTGTGTGGCTTAACAAACAAAAACATTCCTCTGAAACTGCTCAGGTACTGAAAATGAGAGCTAAAAGCTTGCAACAAATGAGAGCCAAAAAAAAAAAAAAAAAAAGATTTCAGGAAGCCTGGAGAACTATTCGTCTAGACTATATTAAAAATACGAGGAAGTCTGGCTCTCAGGAAGCATAATATGAAGAAATGAGTAGGGGCTCAATACTTTTGCACAGTGCTATATGTTTGATATTTGTATAGATCATGATGTACTGTATCTGAACATGGAAGAATGAATCCATTCATTCAACAAAAAAAAGTTCCAAGGAAGTTGTGAACTTCTAACATTTGTTACCATTTTTACTTTTCTTTTTTACTTAAGTGGACTAAAGGGACACCATATAGCATTATTGAGAAATAATTTTCATTGCTATTATTATTATTATTATTTGATAAGAATTCTTCTTCGTGTTTCAAATATTTTTAGACATCACGAACTACAGCTTTAAAGGAAAAGTTCCAACCAAAAACGCACACTAAGCTAAAACGCAAGCAAAGCACATGAAATATTTTCCGAGCACTAATTCAGAATGCTGTCTTTGATTCTGGGATTGTCATGTCAGCATGATTAATGCTACACCTCTCCTCTGCGTGTGTGTGTGTGTGTGTGTGTGTGTGTGTGTGTGTGTGTGTGTGTGTGTGTGTGTGTGTGTGTGTGTGTGTGTGTGTGTGTTTCAGACCCTTTCTGGCTGTCCCTGGCTGCGTGTGTGTGTGTGTGTGTGTGTGTGTTTCAGACCCTTTCTGGCTGTCCCTGGCTGCGTGTGTGTGTGTGTGCGTGTGTGT
>JAAGKR010006443.1:0-7500 GCA_011419295.1 Clarias macrocephalus
TTTGGGGAGTGTGTTCTGTTTGGGGAGTGTGTTCTGTTTGGGGAGTGTGTTTTGGGGAGTGTGTTCTGTTTGGGGAGTGTGTTTTGGGGAATGTGTTCTGTTTTGGGGAGTGTGTTCTGTTTGGAGAGTGTGTTCTGTTTTGGGGAGTGTGTTCTGTTTGGGAGGTGTGTTTTGTTTTGGGGAGTGTGTTCTGTTTGGGGAGTGTGTTTTGGGGAGTGTGTTCTGTTTGGGGAGTGTGTTCTGTTTTGGGTAGTGTCTTCTGTTTGGGAGGTGTGTTTTGTTTTGGGGAGTGTGTTCTGTTTTGGGGAGTGTCTTCTGTTTGGGAAGTGCATTTTGTTTTAGGGAGTGTGTTCTGTTTGGGGAGTGTGTTCTGTTTCGGAGGTGTGTTCTCTTTTGGGGAGTGTGTTCTTTTTGGCAGGTTTGTTCTGTTTGGGGAGTGTGTTCTGTTTTGGGGAGTGTGTTCTGTTTTGGGGAGTGTGTTCTTTTTGGCAGGTGTGTTCTGTTTGGGAGGTGTGTTCTGTTTTGGGGAGTGTGTTCTGTTAGGTGTCAACTGTTACAGTAACACATTATGACTGCAAAACAATTCCCGCTATCCGATATCACCCGAATGAGGATGGGTTCCCTGTTGAGTCTGGTTCCTCTCTAGGTTTCTTCCTATTGACATCTTGCATGTTTTTTTCTTGCCACTGTTGCCTTCAGCCGCTCATCAGGGACAATGTTTTGATTTATACACATTTTCTCACATTTCATTCTCATTTCCATAATTTTCTTTTGATTCTGTAAAGCTGCTTGGCAACAATGACCATTGTAGGGTTTTCCCATGCTGTCAAGATAAAGAACACTATGTCACTTGAGATGAGAGAGCAAATTTCTAAAGACCATTTAATTCTTGAGGTAGAACATACAATAGAGTACAAATACCATCCCAGGAAATAAATACATGAGCTTCTTGGTGAATCATTAAATTCAAATACACTTCTTTATTATTATTAGAAATGGGAGGCCTGTTCATGTAGACAACACAGCTCAAAACAATCACAAATTTTGCATATCACAGATATCAACATGTTAGAATATTTCATTTGAAGCTGGAGTTAATCACTATTCATACACTTTCCTTCAGCCCTTTCCTTCTGGAGGGTGTCGATGATGGTCTTCTGAACAACTGGAGTGAGGCTGGAGGCTGCGCATCAAGAGCCACCTCGCACAGTCATCTTCAGGAAATGGCCTACAATTGTTGCATTCCTAGTATCAAGCCAGTCAAGTGTCTCACCTGGGCTAAGGAAACAAAGAACTGGACCGTTGTTCAGTGGGCCAAAGTCCTCCTTCCTGATGAAAGTTAATTTAGCATTTTTGTTTGAAAATCAAGTCCAGCGTGAAATTTCCACAGTTGCTAGAAGAATAGATGTTATTACAAAAAAAAAAAAAAAAAAAAAAAATATCAAGACTAAATCCAAAACAGGATGTTCAGCCCACATGTGATGGGCAAGTGTGCACAAACTTGTGGCTGTATATCATGGTTTCTAATCTAAACACAAAGAACACTGAACGCTAAATGCCAATAGTAAGTACAGTTGGTCGTACGTTGGTCCTGTCTGATTTCAGATTCCTCAAGCGTTCGATGAAAAGTAAAAAAAAAAAAAAGGTTTTACAGTGATAGATGGACCTTTTCTTTCTTGTAAGAATGCACTGTTGATAGGGAATTTAATATTTCTCCTTTACGTATTTAGTGCAGCTTGAATATATTACCATACGGTAAATCAGCTTAACGAACTACAATTAAAAGCACCTTTTTTTTTTTTTCGATGGCAGACAAAAGCATTGTCAGGTTCAAAAGCAAGCCGTCCAGTTCCCCTGCGCACACTGAGCGAGAGAGAGAGAGAGAGTGTGTGTGTGTAGGCTGCGTCTGATGCTTGCTTCAACAAACTGGTTTCATTCTACAGAATGCAAAAAGTCACAGGAAGTGATTTCAGATGCCTTTATAGTGCTGCAGTTATGAGAACCAAGTAACGAGTGCAGACACTGAAGAGCTCTGCAGACGCGAGTTCCTCATAGGCAGCACAGGTGCTGTATCTCTCTCGCTCTCTCTCTCTTTCGCTCAGAAGGGCTTTATTGGAATGATGTTAACAAAAATATTACATTGTTGCCAAATTACATTGTTACCATTATATAAACATAAACTCTCTTCCTCTTTTTGTCTCTCGCTTTTCTCTATCACACACATTATCGTGAATAAAAACCAGTCATTGAAGCAAGAAAACACATCTGATAACATTTTAAACCCTCTTATTTGCTTTTAAATTGGGCCGAATTTGCTCCGGACCAACCCGTGTCACGGCTAACGCAAGCTACTAAGCTAATTAACATCTAACACAAGGCTGAATCCCAATCACAATATCGTAGCTTTTATGATGCAAAATACACAAAACAGCCATAACATTAACCCCAGATCAGTTGAATCACACTGATTATTAATTATACACCAGTAAACTGGTGACAATATGGACACCTAAGGCTCATCAGGCAGGCATGTCTGCTCTAGTCCCACAGAAAAGACTTAATTTCAGCACATGCCCCGGTGCCAGACACCACAGATACCCAGCAGGGCCACACGCCAATGGCGCGAGGAGAACCCAACACACTTATTGGATTTAATATCATGGCTCATCAGTGTATATCAAGATATATCAGATATGCACTGTACATGTCCATATCTTATGTTAACTTAAGTGAAATTCTTTATTCCTCCTCGCATATCCCAGCATTGTTAGTAGCGCAGGGTTAGCCGTATTACAGTGCCCCTGGAGCAGACAGGGTCAAGGGCCTTACTCAAGGGCCCAACAGCGGCAACCTGGAGGAGCTGGGGCGCAAACTGCCGACCTTCCGATCAGTAACTCAGATCCTTACCGTGCTGAGCCACTACCGCCTTTTTTTTTTTCTTCTTTAGTATAATTGGATACACACTGATAGTGAAAGTGTTGTTGCAACATAAAAAAAAAACACTAGACTATTTTTACTACCATTGAGAAACTTATATTAATAGCTTAAGTCATTTTAAGTCCACTCTTACAGTCATGTGACTCTGACTTACAGCCTGTTCCCAGTCTAAAAGTGTTTACAGTGTGGATGTGACGTCCAACATACAGCGTATCACATCTTCACTTACCTTATTCTGCGGTCTGCATATTCGATTTCTTGTTTTCGCCTTGTTGTCAATCTCGGTAAATTAAATCACTCGTGTCTGATTAGCCTTGTTAGCCTTGCAATTTATATAAATATAAAGTCCTGTATGTGCTTGAATCTGCTTGAATCAGAGGTTTTGTGCTTTTCTTTTTTTTTTTTTTTTATGACTTTTTGAACCCAGTCATGATTTTTTTGATCATGTTACAGAATATCTCTTATGGATGCAGTGACGTGACCCGGCTGAAAGAGCAGTGGAAACATGTGACGTATCACATCATCTTGGCTTATCATGCGACGCTCTAAAGGTCGGCAAACCACCTGTGAGTATCATTAAAAAATGGAGAGAAAGTCATGTCCAGCCCATGGGGGTGACCCATGCTTCTCACTCAATGGAATTTCCCCAGTCATACCCGCTGAGCACATCTGCTTCATGTGGCTTGATTCAGATTCATCACATCCTTATTTCTGTAATTACACTCACACGGTTCTACTTCAGACCTGCTCATCAAATCGACAAACAGGACTGAAGCTGAAATGTTTGTTTTGTTGATTCATGGACTTTTTTTTAGTCTTCTTTTTTTTTTTTTTTTGGGGTTGGTTGGTTGGGTAATTATACCAGTCTCCACGTGTGGGCACTTCAAGCAGTCAGTTCAGGCTTCCATACTACAGAAACTGCTTGGAAGCTGTATTTTGGCCTTTGAAGTTGCAGCAGCTCTTCTTCTTGAGCCACAGTTTTTGGAGAAGCCTCTGTACTGGGTGACGTTTTGGAGACCAGTCCCTGTTCCGAAGGTGATAACACGTCCTCATGTTGTTTCGAATATTTTATTACAGACACATTCAGGAATCAAGAGTTTATATTTTTATATTTTACTCCTACAAATAATCTGAAAAGTGTGTGGAACCGGGAGTAAAAGTAGACCAGTATGGTCTGGTCCGCAGTACTGGAGAGAGGGCAGAGCAGCTGCCTGCCAAAACCCACATTCATAACCAGTCATGGGAAGCATTTCCAGGATGAATGATAACATTCTAACAATATCTTAACGCAAGATCTAACACAAGGCTGAATTCCAATCACAAGGGTTTCTACCACCTAATGCGCTTGCTTTCTATTTTACACTATTTGGGATTCAACCCTAAAACAACCAGAAAAACAGGAATGTCCACCACCTCCATGGTTTATTCTTGACTACTTACTAATAGGCATTTGGAAGACACCAGAGCAACTTACCTTCTTTTCTCATTATACATCTGAGCAGTTTAAAGTTAAGGGCCTTGCTCAAGGGCCCAACAGGGACAGATTGGTGGTTGTGGGATTTGAACCTGGGATCTTCCGAAATGTAGCCCAATGCCTGACCCAGTGAGCTAATTATGACCCTAGTCAGTTATACTTACCTGACCCTACCTACTGTAGTACCGGGAAGAATTTTTAACTTCTTCCAATATTAGTGCACTAGACATTTCGGGTCACGGATGATCCTGGTGACGGCACTTCATGAACACGAGGAGAAAATCAAAGCATTGAAATGAACTTGAACTCACCTACCAGATCATATATTGATCCAACAGCAAAGTCAGCAATCTCACATAACAGACATCCTACATAGACATTCTTACCTAAGCATCAACATGATGCTGACACGACTGACTGTTTCTTTTCAAAAAAGCTTTAAATCCAACCCAGGACTCCTGCATTGCCCATTTTTCAGAGGAACTTCACAAGTGAATATACACAGCGCTGTTCCTGCACGCCAGGCCTCCAGCAGGCCTCACCATGTTTTAAGAGGCCTCTGTCACACCTGCCCTGATTCTGTCCCGTGTTATTCTGCATAATCGGTACACCGCAGGCAGCGTTGTCCCCTTGACTTTACATACATAGTCATGATGGTTAATTAGTCTCAACTATTTCTCATTACCCCTTGTTACAGTAGCTCGTGCATTATTCTACCTTATGTGTGTGTGTGTGTGTGTGTGTGTGTGTGTACACAACCAGGCAAAAGTTCACACCAACCTGCTCTCACAGAAGTTACTGCTTACATGCAGTATATATAGATATATGTATATATATAGTATATACACTGCTGCATATACTTCCTATACTACACACACCTCGTCTCTCTGTACAACAGCGTGATGTTGACTGTCTGATGCAATCACAATTAGCTCGCAAGTTAGCTGCATCTACTACCGCCACAGTTAGGCTAAAATAGGTGAGGCAAGCTTTAAATAGTCACGTCTGCACCAGTGTGATGGAAACTATTTACATATTCATTAATGAAACATATCAGCTTTAATGGAATTCAGCTGCAGCAACATGCAACAGTTCCTCCCTGGAAAAAAAAAAAAAAAAAAAAAAAAGTGTATTTTACATTCATAACAATATATTTTTAATACTGTCAGTGTTGTAGAGGCTTTTTATTCCCAAACTAGCTGAGCTGTTCACTGCTTTTATGTGTCACTGGGGCAGCTCTGGACCCACAGGGCGTCCCGACATAGGACGTCTGTGGGGGTGGGGGGTGGGATCGGGGCCGGGCGTGCCGGCGTCTGTTTGGGGGGTGCCAGTCAAAAGTTTGGACACACCTTCTAATTCGGTGTTGTATTTTCTACATTTTAGAATTTTTTTCTTTCAAAACCATGAAATAACACATATGGCATTAGGTCATTAAATAGCAACAATGACAACAAGCGTCAGTTGTTATTTTAGGAAACAAAAGGCCAGCTGTTGTTGCTAGTATCGTCAAGTGCATTTACTCATCAAGCACCATGTTGAAACTGTCTCTCATGAAAACCTTCGCAGGAAAGCAAGACCAAATCTTACATCTGCTGCAGAGGAGACGTTCATTTACCAGCCTCAGAAATCACCAATTAACAACCAGCACCTCAGATTAGAGCCGTTGTGAAGGATTTACAGAGCAGATACATCTCGATATCAACTGCTCACGTGAGATTATTTGCGTATTTTGAAAAGAAAATCAATAAAAGAAATAAAAGAAGAAAATAAAATCCAGGAAATAGCATGAAATTAGAAAGGGGTGTCCAAACTTTTGATTGCTATATATATATACATATACAAATACACATGTACAAAGGAAACATTTATATATGGGAAAATGTCTAGACTTTGAAGCAGAAACACTTATCAAAACATCTTTAAGACGATGAGTCTTTGATCTCCTCTAATAAACTCGCACACCTATAAACCACACCAGCGTAAGAAAAAAAAAAAAGCGTTTTGAGAGCGTTCCCCCACTCCGTCTGCACTTCCTGTATGTTTGCGAGTCAGTAGCGTTCTGAAGAAGCTATAAATCTACCATACACAGGAAATACCAAAGCCTGCTGGCATGTCGTGTGGGAAACAGGAACATATTCAGTGTGGGTTTGCATGGACCTGCCAGAATATTTTCATGATCCAAATTTAGAATGCAGAAGAAGAAAAAGAAGAAGAAAAATTAAGAAAGATGAGAATTTTTATTTTTATTTTTATTTTTTTATCGAATGAAGTAGATGGAACTGATTTAAACTGGGAAATTTCAGAAAATCGAACTTTGCACAAACTTCTCATTTAGTGTTCTGCTTTACAGTAATTTGGGTCATGTGACTACAGCTCCACCCTGCCTTTGCAGAGTTTGCATGCAGCGTCTGTTGTATGCTGGTGTTCGAGGCAGCCATCGTTTTTGCAAGAAGAGAAACAGTGACATCATAGGCTGAGGCGAGAGTTTCGCTTCCTTCTGCAGCTCTCCAGCTTTGTGAGAGCACAATGTTTCTGTCTCTGCGTGTGCAGAGACAGAAACAAACCCAAACTCATACATTTCCTGTATGTGACATTTCTTAATGTAAAAATAAAGTTAATATGATTTCATAAAGCACAGTACATTTAACTCATCTTATTCTTTTTTTTTTTTTTTACTTCCCATGATAGAGACTGGATCTCAAAACAATATGGATTTTACAACATTTTGGTCTGGGCTGCGTTCCGTTTCTGGAACGCAACCTTGTCACTGTTCCCGTTCCAGTTTTCCACGTGGGAATCCCCAAAACGTCTACTAATCTACTAACCCCAAAACGTCTAGGTCAGGATTATACCGCACCCCTCAAGTAGCTCAAGTAAAGATTGCTAGATGACGAGACCTGCTGGAGGCCTGATGCATCGTGTCTAAGTGACTAGAAGAATTTACTGAACATTTAAATCCGATGCACAAAACATAACCGAGTGTCGCCTTCATATTCGACTATTATCCTATACTTAGTATGCGATAATGGCGGGTCCATCTATGTGCCACCCAGCACATCAGGCAACGGATACATATATATAAATATATA
>JAAGKR010006443.1:12500-16761 GCA_011419295.1 Clarias macrocephalus
CTTTTTTCTCCTGAGCTCCTGCACTTTTTTTTCTTCTTTTTTTTTTTTTTTTAACATAGCGGGGCGCAGAGAAGTTTGGGATAATTACAAACCCCAGAGAGAGCTCGTCTTCCGTCACCATGTGAGTGTGACAAGCGGCAAAGCGGGAACGCACGAAACAAACAGACACAGAGAAACAACAAAAGGTGCTTTCCAGCTAACAGGGGTCCAAATCAGCCGCGTTCTCGGTTGCGCCTCGTGTTAGAGAGCGTGAGTTCCTCCGGATGGCGAGACGGAGGGACTCGGGATCAGAGGTCAACACCTAAAGCGATTCCGAACCGCCGTCTCAGAGACGCTAAGATGAACGTATACGTTTTTAAAACGTCTCGGTCGTACCATCTGCGAATCTGGAGAATGAAGTCAATCTCAGCTTTATGATTTATAAAAAGGTTTGTAATACGCTGCTTAAACAGCCCAAAGATTACCACGTTGTTGATTAATATATAAAGGTTTATAAATATATACAATCCTTAATTATTTACATTCAGGAAACAAATCTAACATATATGTTACCTTGTGAAACTGAAATTTTGAATTTTGTAATAAAATTCAAAATGCTACCAATTAACGATACGTTTAAAAAAAAAATCCAGTTTGCAAAATTATTGGCACCCTTGTTCCAGATGCATAAAAATCTTCCACATCTGCGTGCTTCCTCCCCAACATAACAGTAGCAAGTCGGCTCCTGTAGCGCTTGATGAGATCGGAGAATACAGAGCGGGGTTATCTGAGACAGTCCTCATTACAGAATCTCTGCAGACCCTCCAGGGTCATGTGTCCTCTCTTTGTGGCCTCTGCTCTTCGGTAAAGCTCACGGGTTTTCATCAGGGGTGAGGTCAGGGGACCGGGATGGTCATGTCAAAAGGCCAATCTTTTCTGTGCTCATTAAACATGTAGCTTCTCGGCAGAAGCCGACGGATTTTCATTAAAAAATATCTCGGTACCTTGCGGACTCCGCGGTCCCGTGTATCCTACTAATGTTCCCAGGGTCTTTGGAGGAAAAGCACGACATCATTAAGTCTGTATCACCATCCAGCTTTCTTACCTAGGTAGACAAACCTACCTTGATCGGTGTGTCCCAAAAGCTTTATATATATATATATATTTTTTTTTTTCTGACTCCACAAGCCAGTTCCAGTATCGTCTAGTAAACTCCACATGCTTATGTTTGCGGTTAGATAAAAGAAAAGGCTTTCTTCTGGCTAATCCTTTGTAGACATGGAAGTGGCGTATAATTGTGGACTGGGAGAATCGGTGACCCCAAAATGCAATAATGGTCTCCAACTGTGATCCATGGAGAAATTTCTTTATCCGTCTCGCTGTGCATGGAGGCAAAGGTCTTCCAAGCAGGTTTGCTACTACTATCTATGCTTCATAAATAAATGCGCACATGAATGTTTTCAAGTCCATATTTTTACCAATTATTATGTTTTCTGGATTTCTTTCCTCTCATTTTGTTTTCAAGAAAATTAACCAGAAAAATGCCCACCTTTTTTAATCCATCGTCCCCAAGAGTGCCAATAATTCTGATTGCACCTACTACACCGAGTAAAAATTTTAGAAACAGTACTAGATACAGTACATGCCTAACAAGCCTATTTTAAAAGGTTCTGTTCCCTTAACCTTAGTCTATTTGAAACCAGACACACCGTTAGACTGAGAACTCTGATATTGGGTTGTAGGATTAAAATCCAATTTTATTTTTTTTTAACACTCTTACAGCCCTAGCCAGGAGGTGAGTACACCCGGAGGGGGCTATGATGTACTCGATCTCGAGAAAGAGCTGCAGCACAGCTGGATGCTGCCAGGAGAGCAAGGTTTTAGCAGTTCTGGAGGTTTTGAAGGCACAGAGTGACTCCGTGCCTCGGGGTCAGAGCGGAGGCGAGCGAGTGAGCGAGCGAACTCAAACTAGCTTCGAGAACGTTAGATCCCGTTCTCATGTCGCAATCTTTATTATGCTGATTTGTGACTAGACTGTAAACTAATCAGGGTAACTTCCACCACCCTTTGCCACCAGGGAGACGGAGGAAAAGGTTAGACAGAGACTGTCGGTCTTTCCTCCAGAACGTTCCTGCTCCCCGGACCAACTCTAGTTCAAATAAGTCAGGGAAACGTCAGAAGCTGTGTCTATAGAAAAACGAACTTCCGTGGCACGGTTAATTGGAAAGGCAAGTTCTGACTGACTTGTACGGCGTAAAAAAGGAAAAGGGTAAAAAAAAACCCTGTTTGGGTAAGCTCAAGGGGAGCCGAGCTGTAAACAGTTAATTATGACTCTGTATGCTAATCTTGGCCTTTAAACGTATTCAAGAAATAATTCCCATTCAGACATTTGCATAAATGCATATTACATGTGTTTCACACCCAACTCCTCGGAATGTCATTAAGAGTGATACGAATGTTTTAGTTCATTCCAGGTTGTTGATTAGATTTTTCAAGAATCTAATATGGAAACAAGTGCGCTTCCTTGATACGCATCAAGCAATAATTGTCTTGTTTTGTCTCGAGAAATTTTCGCCAGTTTGTAGTAAATCACCGAGCGAATCCGAATAGAACCGTACGCCACGTGATCAATGAACATGACGGTGGAATTGCCTGAGGAACGATTGTAGTGTCGTGTACAACACACATAACTGATAAGATGATGACTTAATATAACATGCAGATTATACACACAGCAGATGTTTGATGGAATTGGTTTAAGAGATGCCCAAAAGTTGTCTGAATGGAAGGAGAACCACTTCCGATGAAGACTTTATAAATCTCCCTTAATATAATAAACCTCACTGCCGAGTAAGATAGATGCGCACAGCTCTATAGCGTGAAACCAATCTCTCTCTCTCTCTCTCTCTCTCTCTCGCTCTCTCTCTCTCGTTCTTTCTGTGCAGAGTCACAGGAAGCCTGGAGCCTATCCCATGAGACTCGGGACAGGAGGTGGACAGGGTGCCAATCCTTCGCGGGACACACAAGCACACACACCTTCACTAACATACTACGGGATATTTGAAATGCCAATTAGTCTCATCTGCATGTCTTTCAACTGTGGGAGGAAACCACCGAAGTACCCAGAGGAAGCCCACCAAGCCCAGGGAGAACACAGACCTGAAGCAGAAATCAAATCCTTTGGCGCTTGAGGTGCGAGGCCACCGTGCTATAACCACTTCACAACCGTGCCAGCTGATTTTATTCTGTTACGAAAATTATGACAAATACTGAGTTCTTATAGAAACCGTCATGACACCCCTCTTCCTCTCAGCCAATATTACTGTCAGGTTTGCTGCAGCGGCGGTTAAAGAGAAAAGGAGCAGAAGAATGAGAAGAAGAAGAAGAAGAAGAAGAAGAAGCATGTAGATGTTTTCTCTGATTCTGCAGGTTGTTTTTGCACTACTGCCAGAGCACACCGCTTTTAAAACCACTCTCAACTTAAGAGTCAGATATGTGTGTCAGCAACTGCTCGCTCTCAGTCTTCTCCTCAGGCAGAGGAACTTGGCCAAGACAGGTGTTTTACCTCCAAGTATGGTGATTCACACATTCCAAGTGGCACACATTTCAGCAAAACAAAACAACAACAACAACAAAAAAAAAACCTAAACTAAACTAAAACCCTAAAATACACTGCGCGTTCTCATATGCTGTTTGGTTTTTCCAGCTGCTCCCATCAAGGGGTCGCCACAGCAGAACATCTTGGCACAGGTTTTATGCTGAATGCCCTTCCTGAAGCAACTCTCCCATTTTACCCAGGTTTTCTTTCAGCACTGCAGCCAGTTGCTGGGGTTTGGGTGCTGACTGGGAATCAAACCTCATGGCAGGTGAGACACCACCCACAGAGCCACCAACGCCCACTGCATGTCCTCATATACTGTACCATTCTGTATTGGCAGAAAGGTTCTTTGCTTGCTTGCATATATATATATATATATATATATATATAATATATACACATTGTATAAATATTTTATTGCTATATGTTATGTGTATGGAAAAAAACAAGAAAAATAGTATGATGTATATTACATTAAAATTGTAATAACATAATACTGTTGTGATAATAATGACCATGTTATTATTATTATATTAATATAATATACACCATTCAATATTTCTTTACCTGAAGTGTGTATACATTTTTTGGTTGACTCTATATATACACACACACATATATATATATATATATATATATATATATATATATATATATATATATATATATATATATATATATAAA